>VZTD01004310.1:1840288-1868290 GCA_013397725.1 Rhagologus leucostigma
GCCGGGGCGGGGCGCCCTTAACCCCTTCGGCGCCGCCCCAGGGAGCTCCCGGGACCCCTTCCCGGGGACCGCCGCGGCACGGGGCAAGCGGGGCCGGCTCCGTGTAGGGGCCAGCTGCCTCCTGCTCGGGATGGCAGAGCCGGCAGCGCTAAGCACCGGTGGCCGAACTGGTGAACAGCGGAAAATCAAGCCCCGGAAAACCCTCTCTCAACATCAGCACCTGTTACCGGACCTACCTCAACACAGAAATTAAGGGTAAAAGACACACACAGGTAGGTTTGCCTTGTTTTTTCAACAGCTTAAGCTACGGCCCTCGCCTTCCCCCGACAGCGCTGTGACACCGTTTTATGGAGGGCATATTCCCTACCCTGGGAGGGGGGCATGGCTATGACACCACAGCAGTTCCCAGCAAGTTTCAAACTCCAGACTCTTCCACAACGTTCTTTCAGGTGAACCACTCTTTCTGCAGTTGCGAGTGAGCCAATTAATGATTTACAGTGTTTTGAAGGTAAGCGTCACATGTACTAAGAAGAATATTATTGCTTGATGTTCTGCATCATGTTTTATTAAAAACAAACTGTCAAATCAGATAACTGCTTGGCTGAAGTTGCTGAAACTGCTAATTGTCTACATGTTTGTTCAAACATTGAAAATCCCTGCTCACAAGTAGTCCTTAGCAGTAGTAGTGCTGAAGCTGTGGTTATCAAGGGACAGAGATAAGCAACGTTTGTAGAGAGGTAGTATTGCTGGACACAGTTGGGGAAAAAAAAAACCAACAAAACCAGATGACCTTCTAAACATAAGCCCTTCACGTGTCCTTTACACGTGCAAGTAACTCCACAAACCACAGCCATTTAGGCCTTTGTGCATTTCAGTGGTTTGTAAAACCATATGCTGAATTTTCAGCAGCTTCTTCCACAGAGCATCTTTTACTTACCAGGAATTCACAGTTAAAGATTTTCACTAAAAAAAGCCACACAACTATTACAGTGGGGCTCACTTATATGGCATTTTCCTGACAGATGTTACATACTGCAGCTGATCACGATTGGACTCACAGTTTGCTTTCCATGAGGAGACATTTTTATACATAAATACCACCATCCTTCAGATGGAATTTATCATTTCTTGTGATATTGTACAACACTGTCACTATCCATACACTACTTTTGTTCTACCTGAGTAGAACACTCAAGAATTGTGTGGTTGGTTACTCTGGCTGCACAGTGCCTGAACCCAAGGGATAAAGACAGTGAAACAATTCTTCAGTGAGCTGTAAACTGAGACAGGTCGTTTTGTTTTGTACACAAAGTCCCATTTTGGAGTTCTCCTCTTGAAGCCAGCAGTAAAAGATCTCACTTTTTCACACTAAAAACAGGTAAAAGGAGAAAGGTGATCCACTAAATTAATTGGTGACCCTAAAATTAATTCTGCTTCATAGATAATTACTGTGAAGGCACATTCAACATCCACATCTTGCTACATTTAGTTCTGGATATCAACAAAGAATTGCTCAGGTAACAGACCAAGTAATTTTAAGGTTTTTGTGTTTCACCACTGGGACTAAGAGAGGTCTTACTTAGCTTTTGGATCATGATAGCCTCTGGAAGCCTGAATCCTAGGCAGGACTCCAGTGCAGAGTAAGCTATAGCCCACCCCTTCTCCAGAAAGTTTACACACACAGGTACCAGAAAAATGGTAGTTTCAATTCTAGAGTATCATTCACGTTTCTTTTCACTGTCATTTTGTTTGACATACAAATACTTTTGCTTTTCTGTAATGTCATAAGAATTGATGCTTAACCCAAGTTAGGGTGTTTTTTAAAAAAAAAAATTAGCCAGAGGGGAAAAAAGTTTTGTCCTTGCTACAGGGGAAAACAAGTCTTCAACCAAAAGTTTGTAACTTTAGAAACAGGTAGGTAAATATGAGGTGTTGAGTTTAAAGAGAGGTAAAGGAGCATTTGGAGGAGATTCTGCAGAAAATCCGTAACTTGTGAAAACAAGGATGTTGAGAAGCTAAAAAGTGTCTTAGAAGCTAAGAGTAGCACCAACTAAATGGGTACTTCACACAATGAGGACATATAGGGCTATGGCAAAGAAGATGTAAGATTCCATATGGATAGTAAAAATCCTAAAACTAATGCCTGCTTCTAGGTGATGATGTTACTGGATCAATTACAACAGTGGTAGAACAAAGGCAACGAACAGGATATTGTAATATTAAGGATACAGACCATAATACGGACAGCTTATCTACAGCTTTCCTTCTAACACGCAGTTTCTTCAAGCCTTGGCTCTCGTCTCTAATTCAGGAACCTGATTACAAATGGCTGTAAGATACAATGTTTGTCTCACCCAAAAAATTTAGGTGCGAAAGCAAAATAACAGCATATCCTGGGTGGCTGTAACGTCATTTAAAACGCCTAGCATGTATTACAAGAACATTCAGGCAATTATTCTTTGTTGATAAATTATACATAGATAGGAGTTACTTTTTTCTTTCACAATTTAGCCCAGCCATTTTCTGAAGGCTGAGTGTAAAAGTGAGGAGCTTCTGGATCTCAGTCCCAACATGGCTATATACAAATTATGACCTTAATCAGTACAAGTCTGCTTTGCATTCTAATCCATAAAATGAGAAGATTTACTTGCTTTGTTCAAAGAGATCAACAAACATAAATATCACAATACTGTGTAGAAAACCAGAGAATCTTACTGTTGCTTCTCCAGAAAGTGTAATATCCCACTTTCCAGTCTAGCCTAGCCTTCACAAATTCTACCTGCCCCACCATAAAAACTTTTCTTTCTTTTTTTTTTCCTTTGTGGGTGGGTGGGGTAGTTGGGCAAAATTCCATTCAGTACCTTCAAGCATGTTTTAATAAAATTCTGGATTAAAATTGAACCATGCCTCTTTTTCAAAAAGTATTTATCTGGTTAAAATAATACCTAAATAGAAGTAAACACATGGGAGATTTAGAGAATGCTTGCATAAAATCACTCAGATGATGTCACCTCCACAAGAGCCTTCAGGAAGCCATGAGGGAATCAACAGAGAGCTACTGAGGCAGATTTAAACTTCTTCAACATACAAAGAGTTCACATAAATTCTGGTTTCACATGTAGTCTCATAATTCATATAAAAACATTTTTTACTTTAGTATCATTACAATAGGTGCAGTAGACAAACATCAGCATTCTTTCTTTCCATTGTTTACTTAAAATGGGGAATACCAACTAGATAGTGACCTCAGAACATCTGTGTCACATTTCACTCTTCATCATCTTCATGCACTACAAGATTCATGGAAGCACGAAATCCAGAACTTTAAAATATCCAAAGCAGCCCTCTGAAACCCAGAGGTAATCACACAGACCAGCTTGGAGCCATGAAGTACTCAAACTGAACAAGCTGCTGTCATAAATTCTCTTGCTCCACACCACCCCTCTCCCATCAATCTGATGATTCAAAATGAATAGAACCAGAAGTGAGAAAACAGTGAAAACACAAAACCACAGTGACTTAAAAAATAAACAAAAAGTCCAACCCAAAACAATCTGACTCATAACTGACTTTTGGGGTTTTCTAGGGATACACAGAAACCTAGCAAGACAAGGTGCTTAGTAAATCACATTTATCAGCTTTTTCACAGCAGCACCCACATTTCACCCCAAATGTAGAAATAAAATACACTGCATATCCACGCTGTTTAGTCCAAGCAAAGCTGGGGTGCAGATCTGCATGTGCATGTTTGCAATACAGGAGGATTGCATCATGAAATTCACCACAACGCACATAGTTCATGTGGTCATTCCAGGGATTTCACATAATCCTGACATTAAGAAAAAAGCAGCCAAGCATTCCAGTTCTTGACACAGAACATGAACACAGCAACTAATTTGTTAACTGCAGCACGGATTTACCTGCTCACCTTTGGATAGCAGCAAAGCAATGAGCAGCACTGAAATATCTGTACTGAGTGGACTCCTGGAGCCTGTATGAAGCTCAGAGCACACCAATACGAATTTTACATCTTTCTGTCAGCAGTTTTTTCCTTCAATATCTGGTATGCTTAGGCCTCCTCTGCAGTTATGCATCACCAGAAACCTGGAGCACAGTAGCCCATGAATGCTTACATTTGCCCCTTGTTTGAACACACCTGTAAGCCTAGAGTAGGTTTCCACACATTGTCTGACTCGACAATACTTTTTGAAGAATAATTCAGCATTTTCAGACTGCACGGTTTGCTCCTGGTAAAGGGCTCTAACAGTATCAACTGTCTTACTAAGTAACTACTTACTGAGTAACAGTATCCAGTCTTACTAAGTAAACTAACCAGCAATGGCTGACTTTCAATTTCACATCCATTTTCTTGCCGATGCAAGAAAGCTTTTTCCCCTGTTCCAGTTTGCTAACAAAGTGCTTTGTTTACTTAAGTTAAATTGCACCAAAAAGCTGGGTAAGGAAATTCATTTGATACTCTCAAACCAGCAACTTTCTCAGCAGTAATTTATACACAGGAACAGAGGACTAAAACAAAGCACCTAAGCCAGTGCATCCAGTTCCTTATAATCTTGTAATAAACACCTGGAGGAAAATAAAACAAACTTCATGTCATCAGCACACTAGACTAAACATTGCAGCATCTCCATTAAGTGCTGCTGTTCTGCCTTAATAAATAAACAGAAAATTCCTCCCAAAACCCAAAACCAAACAACACCACCCTCGCCCCAAAGCACAACAACTACTAGTGGATTCCAGAGGGAACAGGGAGAAGTTTCATGTTTTGTCAATGCCCAAATATTCTCTGGGAAACACAGTGTTAGAGCTCTGTAACCTCCAGTACCTCTGTAACCTCTCCTCTTCCATCTCATTGTTTTATTGATGGTCATTAAGTAGAGAAGACCAGCACTCATCATCTTTTCTTATCCAGTAAGTGAAGAGTATTTTACCTAAAGAAACCTTTAAAAGGCAAACTGATTTCATAAAAGCCATCTAGTGTCAGGCTGATTGGAAGGTCCTCCACCTCCTATATACTCTCCACAGCTGATGTTTTTTGTGTGGGCATGCTACATGCAGAAAAAAACAAAGGGCTGATCTTTACACTGCCGCCAACTTAAAATTAATTTAAAAAAAGATACCTGAAATGTCTGTATCCCTTTATATGTATTCTTCAGACTATCTCTGTAGAGTGAGACTCATCCACTGTCTTGCCCAAGAGGCTGAATGTAATTAAACAGCAGCTATGACTCTGCAAGTTCAGGTGTTCAAACTAGAAAATGTCACTACTGAAGTTTTTAATGTACACTTGTTGCAAGTGGTAACAGTTTACAGAAGACTCTGCAGACTGTCTGTAGCAGGAGTCAAAAACACAGGACAAAATGCAATTCAGTGTTCACAATCCTGTTGAATAAGCCTCTGCAAAAACTTCCACCAAAGGATTTCCCAATAATAACATCCTCATGTAGTACAAGATAATGTAAAATTTCTGTGTACAAACTGCACAGAATAAATTAAACCTAGAGAGAGGCAGCTGTGGCAGTTTGTGCAAATATAACTAGACATGGAAATGTTTCTAAATATTGTGAATTATGATTTCATAGTGGAAGATTGAAATAACATGCATCTACTTAAACCATTCAAAAAATTAAGATATAATACCGACAGTAACATCTCTTTCCTTAATATTAGCACATTATCAATGTCAGCACATCAAAGAGAAAAACAAACCTCTGATAACACTAATGCCCAAGCTAACTTGTGGGGCCATAAAAAGGCCTTTAGGGTCTTTCACATCTGTAAAGGAAAATATTATCCTGGAAATTAGTGATCAACAGTATTAAAGGAGTTACAAATTTTTCATCCACATTTGAAATTGCAACTACTTCAAAGGCAACCTTCAGAAACCACCAAAGAAGCTTTATTAATTATCTTACTACTGTAAGTCTTCTGACAACTGTGGAAGAGTACTTGTTTAAGAGACAGGAAGCAGAATTTTAAAGCTACTTGATATGGAAGTTCCAGGCAGTTGGGTGGCTTGAATCAATCACTCCCAACTGTAGAAATCCTCAGTTCCCATCACATGAAACTGTATCACACAGATATTCACACCTTTTTATTTTATATTCAGCACCCCAGCACAGATCCTTCCTCTAGTCTTATGTCAAGAACTGCCAATGCTTTAAGATGAGCCTTACACACTTTTGTGAGATTAACTTGCTGACAACCACAGAATCCTTAGCTTTTCAGACTTTTTAATGTTACCCTGGGAACTAAAATTGTTTCCACACATACTGTTTTCAAAATGCAGAGAGGAAACACAAATAGCCAGTGATAGTTACTGTAAGGCACAATCAGAGCTCAGCACCTCTCCACGGTGCAAAAAAATTTCCGAGATTTTAATTACACAGCAGTGCTAAGTCACAGCCGTCATGCGTAGGACATGTGCTGATGCTGGGCATGACACCACCATTTCATCCCGTCTTCAGTCAACAAAAAAATCACTGTAGTTGTGCAATCTTATGACAAGCATATGCCTAGAATAATTGCACTCACTCTGCAGCTACCACTCAGTTCCTATTAGAGGATTATAACTTGTTATTTATGAGCATTAATGCCATCTAGACACAGTTTTTTAAATCTCTCTCAGGAAGTGTTAAAAATGCTAAAAACGTTGCCGTGGTAGCAGACATATTATATTTAGTAAATGAACTCTGAAGTATTCTGTTGCATTAGTTAAGCATTTCACTAAATTTATAATACTCAATTTTGTTTTTGAAGGAAGCCATCAGAGTGCAGATAACAGCAGGAAAACAAAGAGCTCACACTCAATTGAGGATCCTTCAGGAAGCTGTGAGTGTTGACATAGTCAGTTAAGGTGTTGTTACGAGCACTTCTCTTGAACGTGGAAAGCAGAGCATTAAAAACAGCATGAAGTTTCTTTATTCTTTCGTCTGAGTTCCAGAGTTACATATGCTAAAAGAACTTGTAAATTAAAAGGTACAAATCGTATACAAATGAATAAAAAGACAGCCCTAACTCACATTTGTAATGTATCTGCTTTTGTTCCTTAAACAGTAACAATACAACATATTTTGTTCAGAATTATTTTATTTGGATTATAGCAATTAGTATCACTGATCAGTAGGCCAAATCCAGGCAGAGAGCACAGAATCAATTTCACATGGCAACAACACGGACTAGTATTTTAGCATACAAACCATTTCACTGCATTATCAAGTTGAAATATCTTTCAACCATGCATAAAAAAATCTATGCTTAGTCTTTCAGAGCTCCAGGTAATACCAGATTCCTAAATATACAAAAAATACATTTAACTTATAATAATCTTAGTGAATCAGACTTATAAAATTACAATTTTATTCTTCACAACATAGAAAAAAATACAAAAATGACTGTATACAGCTTTCACCCAAGTTTCACTGACATATACATCAAAATATATGATTTGATGTATACTCATGAAAATTTTAAGCTGAAAGATAGGTTTTAAAATGACACTGCAGATTGGTCCACACAAATACCAACCTTCATAATGATAAGAAAAAAACCCTCTGATAGAAACATCACACTGTGAAAAATTACAATTTACCTGCACTGCAACCTGCATCTTACTGTAATTTACAATATGAACATTTCTACAATTCCAGTTGTAAACTACACACTGGTGAAAACCTTGGTCTTTTGGAGGGTAGTGACTAACTCAGAGCTGGCATGGTAGAACATAAAGTGCTGTCAACTGAACCAGTGCACACAACAGAGAGTACCAAAGCAGGGAAGGCCTGCTGGTTTGGATATGCTGATAGAGAACATGCAAGCCAAGTAAACAGTCTGTGGGGAAAATAAAACCCTCTGCAGCTGTGACACAGTACCAATCAAAGCTTCCATTACAGAGTTCACTTTACAATTCAGTGACAGATGAGAGGAAACTTCTTTTATGAGGAGGAGAAACCCCACGTGTCAGCAAAGTCAGTATTAGGGAACAACCCGAACAGTATCAAGGCATCACTCAGTTCTATCTCAAGGTCACCTTCCAGTGATTTCCACAGAAGGTAAACTTGAAAAAGCACTGCAAGATGAAGCACTGAATTTTTGTACACAGTAACTGCAAGTTCATTCTTCAGAATATAACTTGTAAATCAACTTTGCTGGTAAGAATTCTTACTGTGAAAGCAGCTTCTTTTTCTTCTGAAAGGAAAAGTAACTCCATTTTCTTTTAAATGGCTGTAGTTTATTTACATTTGTGTGATAAATTAAGATTTTCAGTTAAAGTAAATACTCCATAATAAAGCCTATTCAGTAAAGGGGTTGGCTATATAAGCTTTCTCCCTGCTGGCAGCTTGCTCTGCTTTTCCATGGTGCCAGTGCTGTCTACTGTAGATCTGTACTGTATCTTTCTCATCAACAGAGCCAGGAGTTTGTTTCATGTAGGAGTATTACACAGCCATTTTTTTCCTCCAAATTGGACCAACAAATTTGAAACCAAATCTTTTATTTGGGCACAGAAATTGTATTAAGAAAAGTTCAGGAGCTGAGCATTGACAATATCCAGTAACCTACGTACATCAGGAAATCAGATCTTTTAGATGACATCCTTCAGAAATATTGACATTACCTTCTTCAAGAGCAAGTGTAAGCAAAAGGAGACGTTTTGTTCAGAGGTGGAAGTTTACACTTTCAAACAATGAGTTCAGAATAATAGAACATTTCTCAGATCACTACAGCAAAGCACAAAAGCTAATACAGAAATGAATTTAATTGTTGCATCTTTGAATCCAAAACCATTTTGAGGTTCTTTTTGGCCACAGTAATAGAATCACAGAATTGTTTGGGTTAGAAAAGACCTCTAAGATTGAGTCCAACCATTATCCTAACACTGCAAAATCCCACTAAACCATGTCCCTAAGCACTACCTCTACAGCTTTTTTAAATACCTTCAGAGATGGTGACTCTACCACTTCCCTGGGCAGCTTGTTCCAATGCTTGACAGGCCTTTCCATGAAGAAATTTTTCCTAATATTCCATCTAGACCTTCCTTGGCACAACACGAGGCAGTATGCTCTAGTCGTATTGCTTGTAACTTGGGAGAAAAGACCAACACCCAACTTGCTACAACCTCCTGTGTCTTTTAATCCAGTCAATAATTGGTTCCAAAATGTTGAAAATACAAGCAGAGATTATTATTGTCTCTTACCCTCTCTCTGCTTATAATAGTCATGTTTGTGTTCAACAGGAAAGGCTCTATATGTGAGCTAGGAAAATTCAGTCCTTTTGATGGAGCCAAAGAAAATTACTGAAAAATGCCAAGTTTTTTTTTTTTAAATACAGCTCTGACAAACATCAACCTAAATAACTGTAAATCCAGCTCTTCCCAAGTGCTAGAACAGAGAGCCTGTGTCCTCAGTACTTCCTGGCTGTGTTTAGGGAGAGCTGGGATGTGTCAAACAGAACTGGTCCATGTCCAGGGAGGTGCTGGCAGCACAGCACGAGGCAGCATTGCAGGTAGCACGAGAGTCGTCACACCTCATTTATGCACTAAACCATGTAACAAGAGGGAAGCCAGAGAAGCCCACATGGTCTTGTCTAGTGACTCTGACTGGGTGCAGACAGGACTACTTGGCCATCAATTCCTAACAGAGCAAAGCCATAACCTACATTTCCTTTTGTCTCTGCTTGGATATCCATTCATTTCCCTTCTCCCTTTGTTCCTTCCATTCCCCACCCTTTTACTCCCAATCAAAAGCTTCTTCTAGACTGGGGCACAGCTCACACAGCATTAGTGCTTTCTGCCTCACCACAAGGCTTTCTCAGCTCTTTTATTTTCCTTTTACCTTCCCAAGAGAAGGTTAAGCCTGACAACCCAGAGAAAGCACCTAGGAGCATGTAACTTTCTCTGGTCTTCCACTCTTTCCAAATAACAGATGAGGGTGGCTTGCCCAGTCTGCAAAAGCAGCATGTAACACGTGAGATAATCCGCTTTGCGAGGAACATCTTATGCCTTTGCAACACTTCAGAAGCTGAGCTGAGTGCCTGGAACTGCTTGCTTGGATGTGCCAGTGACGACCTCAGTCACTTGAGAAAAGTCAGCCTGAGGAATAAGGCCCCCAAACACAGTAGACCACAGTAGACCAAGTAGTCCTCAGCACTGAAGGATGAGTGTCACAGACAGTGATTAGAGATGATAACTTAAAGTAAAAAAGGGAGAACTGCACCTGTTTCTGGGTGACCTACCTCCTTATATTGTTTAGATTCATTACTGATACCACTAGAAGTATTACAGTTAGTATTAATTTTATTTTTTTTAATATGTAAAAAAGTACTCAGGGATGCAGTACTTGGGGGAGTTTTAATGTTTCAGATAAGAATTACAGCCTCGGAATTAACATTAGCATTTGAGTAATCAACTTAAACAAGATCTTCAGAGAACACACTCTGGTCAGACACTGCTGTTTAAATTCCTAAAGAACCACATTCCCCTCATTTTCCGTAATTGGTTTCTTGTTCTTGTTCCCATCACCTTTTAAATACACAACCTACCTCTCTAAATTCAAACACTTTGCCCAGATTACATTCTCCACTGAAGTCTCTGACATTATCCTGAACTATTCCAGAGCATATTGTTTGCTTTCACAGCAATACATACAGTTTCTGGCATGCAGTCAAGCACTTAAAAAAAAGAGGTATCAGTAATATAATCCCAATTCAGGCATTTAGTGGGTACAACTTCATCACTCATACTGCAACCTTCAGGCATTTAGTAATAAATGAAAACCATTTAGCACATCATTTAAGGAAAAGGTTAACTGCCAAGGCGCATAAAGTTTAAGTTTTCTGAAGCACTGCAAGCCGAAAATTATTTCAATGTTTGACATCCTGGAATTTCAGTGAAATCAGATTTACTGGTTATTCTTGCTAAATTATTGGTCTTTTACCTCTGAATTATCTTGGCATATTCTTTACAAATGTGCTGGGTACTGAAAAACTGCAGCATTTTGATGTTTGAAAAGTTCTGAAAAAGGGTTGGAATTACTCCGACTTCTTATGTTCTTCAGTGTGGGAGAGTACCTTTCGCCTCTGACGTAGCATATGGAAATACAGCTGAGGGAAGACTGAGGAAAAAACAGACTCAAGTCAATAAAGTGTGAAGCGAGGCCTGCAAGATGCACAGTCACATGGTCATGGTCACCAATTCCCTATTAGAGGATGTGCTTATCTACTTTTTACTCAAGTTATCTACTGCCTTTTACACTCTAAAGAGATGAACTGATGTTGTTCTCAGGCTTCAGGTACTATTTATTTTTTTGCTAGAGCAATCACATTTTTAAATGCAAAATGCCTTATTTAACTCTGCATGTACAAGCAGATGACAAAAGTTGTCTTAACTGCATGCACACAAAACAAAGAGAACAGATTGCAGGGAGGAAAAAGTCCTTCCAGGAGAAATTTCCAGATTTTTTTGATTTTTTGTAATTCTGGTGTCACTTTTTCAGACTCTAAGGCACTTTATACACACCGGTGCCTCCATCTCTCTCTATCCAGAGCTTTTTCTCCTCTTATCCCTAAGACTATGCTACACAGTATGCTTGCAGAACAACAAAGTAGGGGATGGAAAACATACATACACAAACAGCAAAAGCTGAAATTTCCATGAGATACTAAACCTTTGTGAACCACGCAAAAATTAAACAAGGCCATCAGCAGGCTAAATTGGTTACTTCCATGTATGTTAATCCCACAGCTGTTAATACTAAAAAACCTAACAAACTCATACTTACTTGGAATGTAAGAGATCATGACCAGGATCAGGAATGTATAGTAGTCAAATGAAAAATTGTACTTGTTAGGTAAACTAATGGAATACAAGCCAGACTGCCTGACGAAGGGTAGTGCAGCATATATTGTGAGTAATTCGCCTGAGACTCCCATTGGATACAATACTATAAACAAAGTGTACCTGGAATGAAACATACACAGAAAGAATTGAAAGTTATGGCAAACTCTGACAAAATATTTGTTAAATGATATTACGGATATTCAAATTTTGAATTCTCCACTCAGTATTTACTTTTCTTAGATCTTATTTGATTAGAGCATGGCAAGGTATGAACATTATTGCTAGGTGAGTATTCAAATCAGCAATCTTTTGGAAATATTTAAAGATTTTATCTGAGAATCTGAAAACTATCCTTAAAACTATTCTCCACACACAAACACACACACAATTTATTATTTCGATTTCTGAACTCTTTGGTAGAGGTCATTTTACTACTTAAAACAGCGCCAAATATAGTTGATGCTAATCAATGAGCTTAAAGATTATTTCAAGTACAACCACTGGATTCAAGAATTGCTGCTAAATGTCAGTTTACCTACTGTCATCCCTTACTGTTAAATATCAGTTTCTGACAAACAATAATTTTGTAAATGGAACTGAGTTCAGACAAACTACTCTTTCAGCTTGCAATGCAATAGATTTTTGTAACCCAGAAACCTGCTGGAAAGAAGCTAGGCAGTCATGTTCACAAACAGGGCAATTACCTGAAGGCAGAATCTAATTTTTTGTGCCGCAACTACTTCACAAGATAAATATCCCCGTCAGATCAATGCTTTAAGGCTGTGATTTTTATTAGGCTACCGACCTGGCCCATTTGATGAGATAAGGGAGATGGTTTAACAAGCTAAATGTGTAAAAAGAGTAACGGATTATCTCGGTGATCGTCCAGGCTACTACAAACAAGAGGACACTGTCTTCAGTTTGTACCTGTGAGAAAGGAAAAAAGACTTAGTATTAACTCCAGCATTACCAGTTACTCACCAGACCCAAGAAAACTTCCCAGGAATCAATTCCTGTGGGTTGCTTTACTGCATCATTTTAGAGAACAGACTCCAAGAATGAGCTTAAAAGCAACATTAGTAACAATAGTAAAAAACCCTTCTTATCATGCTCTGTATTTTTCTAGTTGCTTAAGAATAGCTCTGCTTCATGATCAGGTAACTTAAGCTCTCATTTTCTGTGCAAGGTAAATTGGTACAAGAAATCCCTGAAATGCTGAGTATAATTCTTAACTCTTCCCATTCCTATAGAGCACCAGCTTCTATTTCAGTCCTACGATCATCTCCTAGTGCAGAAAGAATGGTCTAACCCTTGATACCTGGTTTACACTTAATATTCTGAAACTACTTCATGGTACTTTGAAGTAGAAGCACTGTTTTCCTTTCTCTGGTGAGAAACTGGGTTCTACTTTTGAGCAGCAGCAAAACAGGTAACACCAAATCTGAGGCTGGGAGGAGAGAAGAATGATGCTCAGATTGTGGAGGAGAGGAGAATGATGCTCAGATTGTCTCACCTCAGGTAAGCTTGACAGGTACCTGATTCACTGTTCCTTGCTCCATTTTCTGCTTATTGTAACATTAGTTCCTCTAATGTTACACTCGAGTATCATGTTTCACTGCTTTACACCTCTTGGAGCTTTTATGTCAGTCACACATCACTGAACCAGCTGTAAATCCCTCCATATTTTAACCCTGAGATCAGCTCAGTTGCTCTGAGCATGATGCTAATAATGCCAAGGTTGTGGGTTTGATCCCTGTATGGGCCATTCATTCAGGAGATGGACTCAATGATCCTTGTGGATCCCTTCCAGCTCAAAATATTCTGTGATAAACTGCCTTTATCTGTGATATTTAGAAGGTTAATCATCAAAACCATGTATTTTAAAATGAAGAGTTATATTCATTAGATTATGGAGGATCATTATGAGGTTTAAGTTGGAGGCGGATCAAGTATATGTGGGGTCACCTACCCACAGTACAAACTCTTGAAAGAGCAGACGTGATTTTTATACAGCCTTCTCCCTCCTTCCCTCCCCTCTTCAACAGAATTCCCAGCTGTATAAGCACCTTGAGCCCAAATTCAGTGGACCGTGGGAATGAAAAGAGCTCAGCCACAGGGGCCCACATTTTCTGTTTTCCTCCAACTCTTGAAGAAAGAGAAAAGGAACTCAGGAAATATGGATGGTGCACTCTATTAATCTTTGACAAAGTACAAACCAAAAGAAAAAAAAAAGGAACAAGAACATATATATATATATATATATATGGACAAGCAAAAACTTTTTAATAGGAGGGAACTGATCATATACTTTTGGGTAAAAACACTCATGGGAATTACCCAAAAAAAGCTTTGTTACAAACTGCAAAACCCAGAAAAATTTATACAGAAATCCTGAGCTATCCTGGAATGCAGAGCTGCTGGTAATCTGTATTGTGCTGCAAATCTATGTTCTGCTGCATGTAACATTTCAGGTCACTTTCACTGCATTTTGCAGCAAAAGCACCTTATTCTTTTTCCACATTCTGATAATTTGTTTCTATATTAATCTCCCTTACATCATCGTAAAAGAGCAAAATCCAAAAATTATTTGAAGATTTTCAGAGAAGAGACCAAATCTATTTTCACACATTGCTGCAGGATCCTAATCCTGTTTGAAGTCTGCTTTATAAGCAAGACTTAGTTCTCAACACGGAAAAGTTAACAGCACTTCCCAGCTGCTGCTGTTCCAAAGGAAAAATGTGCTTGACGAGCACTCCAGAGCTGCATCTTCTGGTCAAATCGGGAGTAGCAGCTTAGTGATGAGTTCCCCCAAACCTGTGAGTCACAGGCTTCAACCTGTACTTTAAATCCCACTTCTTTCCCTAGCGGTGGAAATCAGTAAAGTCAAAACCCAAAAGTTTGTAGCCTGAAGTAGCATGCAAGGACATGAGTAAGGACAAGAAACTGGGACACTAACAGTGAATCATACACGTGGAAGTAGAAAATTACAGCAGTTACAGTCCAGTTCTATCACATGACATCTGTAACACTGCCTTCAAGGTCTAGTCCCCCCCTTTTCTTTGCATTGTAAGTTATTAAAACAGGGTTAAAATAATAGTTCACACCATTATGGAACACACAACCCTGTTAGGTCACTTAAAGAATCACTGATTGTGCCTTCATACCTTGTGTCCCTATTTAAGGAAGAAAGAAGACTGGAAACTGGTGGCTATCATTATAAAGGACATTCCTTGCACGCTCACATAGCTGTCACCAGCCTGTCACTATCAGAACTTTTCTCTGAGCACTGACAGTTTTTCAGTACCTCATATAAAGATGACTGAGATGTACATTATAAAACCACTGGAAACTGATTTACAAAACAATTTCTCAAGAGTCTTACTCTTTTAGCCACTGCTAATGCTGCATTTGCATCATTCCTCCTCCAGGTTGAAGATAAGGCAAATACACAGTAGAACTTTAATAAACCACTAAGGTCAGTCAGTGCTGCCCTGAGAATTCAATTCTTCTTCCACTACTTTTTTTCATGCCAGTCTTTCAAGGAATCTTAGACATAAGCCAAAATGCATTTTACACTTTATTTACACCTTATTTGTCCAACTCTCTTAAGAGAGGGGTCAATCATACAATAGGCATAATTTTTTGGCATGTGTTTCAAGCCAACATATCATCAAGGAGGGTCCTGAATATATTTCAGCTTTTCTTCAGTACTGTGAAAAGCAGACAAGGTTTGTTGAAATATAAAAGAAACCACTGTCTTTTAAGATGCAAGATGAGAACTGGGAGTTGACAAAATAAAGCCTGAGAGGTTTTTAATGTTCTCCTTAAGAATGGAGAGGGAAATTTCTCTACATTAAGAGCAACATTTTGACAAATTTGCAGAAAATTTCAGCTAAACACATAATTAAGCAATCCAATGCAGAAGAGCAAAACCAGCAGCACTATGCAAGTGTAATGATAGAAAATGTTGGAACAGCACGTCTCTCTCCAAGGAGCTGGTTCTCTGGTACAGTAATTAAAAAAAACCCATAAAATTAAGGAAAAAAAAAGGAAGCTTCACAGTAGGCACAAAGGGCCTGACACACTATCGTGTTGTATGGTATTGTTCAAATTTTACATAAATGTAAAGCAGTGATGAGCCAGGCTTTTCAACTGTACTCAGATATTCAGAGTTCTGACCCTTCCAGCATGGACTTTTTACTACAAGTGAGTCTTAAATAAATTAAGATGTTCTTCCTTCTTTTAGGTAAGTATGCTTTACTACTGATTGAAGGTATCAATTCACAACTGTGGATACTGGAGTCCCAATTACCAGCTCTACATGCTGTATATGTTGTTTTCACAGCATCTCTTGACTGTGTGTTCTACAAAGGTTCCTCTAAATATATATTACACTTATTTGCAACTCATCTGTAAGTGAACCCCATGGGATAAGCAGAAAATACCTGCTGACACCATTTTTTAATTACCCATCAGAACTGGGTGCAGAATTATCTATCAGAATGGAACTCCAAAAAGGCCTGCCACGATGTTACCAGATGATCTCAGTGCTCACACAAATTCAAAAAGACATCTTTTGAACCGAAGGGCACTTTCTGTTCTCCTATGCCTACATCCTCCCAGCCCTTCATGCCAGGCTGCTCGTTCTCCTCCCTCCTTTGCAGGGGAAACAGTAAAATTCACTGAACTGATTCCTTTCAAATGAAATGGCCAGCAGTATTACATGCCAGGCCCTCCTCCACAATACTGACAACTGCTCCTACAGTGTGGGTAAGGAGAATATCATTGCTACCCAGAGAAGTGTGCAGTGCTTTAACATTTGCCATGCTTTAACATTTATTGTGAATAATTTCATATTGAGTTTAACAACACATCAGCACTGAAGTCAACAAAAAGCACAAACATGTTAGTGGCAAGAAGCATGCTTCAAATCACATCACATTTCTAGAAGTGTATCCTGACAGGAGGGATGCAATACACATTTCTTCTTTTAGCTATATTATATATGAAAACAGTCTGGAAAAGCAAGATACTGAACAAGTCTCACTCAAAAAGGTAAAGAGGAAAACTGCGTTTTATTTTACAAGAACCTCATCATGCAACTGCATCGCTTACAAGTTCCATAAAGCTGTGTGAGAATTTAATCCTGGCCTTCACCATGGAGCTCACTTGTGCAGACAGCCCTTTAGAGAAAGTAGAACACTTGTGACACTCGCAGTACATCTCCCCAGGTGAGCCTGCAGGCTCCCTGGTTGGGGGAAGGGGAGGGGTCAGAATACAGCCTCTTATTTATTTGCTCTAAGTCACAGATCAGAAACTCATCACAGGATTCCTCATCCTCGCCATACTTATGCCCACTTTCTAAGACATTGAAAAAGTAATACATAACACAGTCTCTTGCAAGACTTTAACCAGAAGACCACATAAGTGCGGGGAAAAAAACCTGCATGGAATATTGTTGAAAGAATCCTTGTTAAAAGTCAAATGTTTGGCTAAACTCATTGCTCCCATTTTTTCCCATTTTGTTGGTCTTCTCTGGTGAGAATGTGGGCATAAGCTTCAAAAAAACCTAACCCACAATCATATTATAGGTTTTTCTTTGATGTCTAACAGAAAACACACGGAATAATTCTAATCCATTCAATCTAACCTTTAGTATTCGGGTTACTTCAAAACCGGGAGACAATTCATAAAAACAGATTATCGCTGTTCTTTACGAAGCACCAAGTATCCCAACATCATACAGATAACAAGGAAAACTCCAACAGTATTTATTTTAAAGTATTTTATGCATATGTATAAAATCTAATGTGTTGAGATTATGGCTTTTTTTTTTTGTTTAAAATCTAGTACTGATTTCTAGTGACTTAACAGGGACCAGAGTACATTAATTTGCACCAACAGGGAAATCCATTAGAATATAACTATTTCCAAGATTTTATGTTTATTGAGAAAAATAACATTCCTCCACTTTAAGTAGCATGAAACTAAAGCTTCATGTGAACAAACATCACAATACCAGAAAGGGCTGTTAATTACTAGGAATTACAGTGACTTACGTTACTCTACACGTGCATGAATGCTCTCATAACAGGTTTGGAGGAAGGAAGAGAAAGCAGCTTCCCTCAAGACTTTGCAATAAGACAAGTTCCTTAAGACATTCTCCATGGCAAGTCACAAATAAATCTTATACATAAAATGATTGTCACTTATTTCAGGCACCCATGCTGACACTGGTATCAAGACTAATTTCTTTCTTTAATGAGAAGAAAACCAGTAAGATTAGTTGGCTAAAGTAACAGCAGAGATGCAGCATATTTGGGCTTCTACAAGGATTCAGAGACATGAGTCAGTCAGCATAACCTGCACCAATTAAAGCATGTCTAGATTTTACAACAGCTGTCAGGAATAATTCTCAAAAAACATGGCTTCCCAAATACTCTAAAGCAATCTGCATAAAGTACAGCACTATTTGGTGTGGTGAGCAGTGAGAAAAAACACACAGCCCCCAAAAATCTCCTACGTTTGAATGTAAGAAAACGGAATGAAGGACAGAGGAGAGATTATCCTGGAGAGTGACAACGGAGAGCATGGAGGCACTGTTGTGCAAGAACAACTGAGGGGGAGTTTCAGATGCCACAAAAAGTGAATTGCGTGTGCAGGAGGGCAGCGAGATTCTGCTTTTAATTACGGCACTAATGAGATGAACACTAGAAGGCTGTACCAAATTCAGGGTTCTGTTATTACACACTGGAATCTCTTTAACTGTCAGTAAAGACTGCAGAATCTACCCAGGAGCTAGATGTCTCACAGTGAGAGAATCAGACCTTGCTCCGTTTGACTGTCAACAAAAGATGACATCAGATCTATTTTTATTTCTTTTGATCCACAGAAATTCGTATGAACAATTTCCCATGTTGGGATACAAACAAGACATTTTAAGGACAATAAGACAGCAATCAACACTTGCTTTTCAGCATGGATCAATAGTTTTTCTATCAATTTGTAGCTTGACTTACCTCTTTTACACTATGTGTTACTGCCCACGTCAGGAAAACCCTTGACATCACTTGGAAAGCAGTCAGAACAACAGAAGAGGGAACAATGCCTGGAAGATATTTTGCAACTAGTAAATATTCCTGACTACCAGGGTGGGAGGTAGGGGTGGGGAAATAAAACACAGCTAAACCAAAGTCCAGTTATTTGAAATTTCTGGAAGGAAAGCATTTAAATTTTTTTTTAATTTGAAAATACGGAGTCAGTCCTTTGGTGTGTTTATACAGCCTAAAGCAGTGCAATCCCCTGACAAGATTTTCTGCATCAAAATGCAAACAAAAGTAATTGGTCTTGTTGCAATCACAGCGCATTCCTCTATACACAGAACAGCTCAATAAGATAATTTCAATCAAACAGCTTTTGGGATACAGGCTTTCAAATAAATCCTGTTTGATTAAAATATCCAAGTTACTCTTCATTACTGTGATTTAAAAAGTAAAAATAATAAATATGTTTTGCATTGTATATCCCAAAAAAACAGCCAGCAGAAATTATAAGTGTTTTTCAGAAACACTAATCCAGCCCATATTTTGATAGATGCAAAGTTTGTAATTCCTTCCTGGAAATACAACTCAAAAAACCCCAAACCAACCAACAAAAAAAACAACCCCACAACAAACAAACCCCAAGTAATAGCTGATGCAGTGGTAGGTTCAGAACAACTTGAAGATCCTCTCAAGGAAGCAGATATCACTGGTTCTTCCAGCAAGTTCTGAGGTGCCAATTAAACTGCCAGTAGAAGGACCCTACACATCCAGGTCTGACAGAGCAGGAATAGTTTTAGACCGCAAGATTACTCAAAATTTCTAAACTTTGCATCACAAAGTTTTATTTTCTTCCAATAGCTAAATGATAAAGACAAATGCAAGAGCATGTCTAGCTCCTAAAATACAGTCAAAAGTTTTTCTAAAGCTAATGCAAATCACAAGCAACACAACAGCCTCAGAAAGACGTAGAGAACCAAAGAGGAAAATGAAATAGGAAGAAAGAATAAGAAAAATCAAAAGCAAGTTTAATTTGAATTATTTTCATTCGTATGTTTAGCTTCTTTGAGAGTAAAAAGGAAAATCCTACAGACATAGTTCTCTGCGGTTTTATCATGCTGTCTTGGTCTCCGGGCTACATGTTACCTCCTTTCCAGGTTAGAGCTCTGCATTTTTTAAATTTTTGCCATATGTCAAAGTCCTGTTCTCAACCATGCTTCACAGAGACACTTTCCTATCAATCTTCATATTTCGAAGGACTTGCCTCACAGATGCTAACATTTCAGATTCAACTGAAAAGATCTGGAAAGAAAAGTTATGCTGATACACACAGCCATCTGCCACAGAGAAGCTCTTCTATTGACAGAGAATTACAGCTCTAGTTAGAGCAATTAGTTCAGCAGGGGCAAAGGAATCTGCAAATTTCCTGTTTCTCCTCGCATAGAAACTTTTGCTAGAGTCAGTAGGACTACAGCAGACAGCAGCAGTGCATCCAGCTGTGCAAAAACCCCTCATTTTATTTAGCTGACAAACATTTCCATTAACAGAAAAAATATAATCCATGGCCAGTTATAAGAAAATAACTCTTTTGCAAAAGAGCTTTGTTAGGGAAAGCAATGATAGAATAATAACCGCATAAAATGTTGCCACATTCCCCTAATGGGTTCTTTTCACTAATATTAAATTGTGCTCTTAAGAATAACATGGGCTAAATGGATCCACACGTCAAATCAACTGAGCCAGAATTATTAGTTTTGCACACAGGCAGGCTGTATAATCATCTTATTTGCTGTTCTGCATCAGCCTGGAAGGTGAAACACAGGACTCTCTTCTGCTACTCACTGATTTGTATGGGCATAGACGCCCAAATGTGAGGAAATGATAATCCAATTACACTTTTTACATACTCAGATTTAGTACTTGTAAACACTGGTGTCTGCACACCAGTTTAGGTCAAGAAAATAGCAGAGCATTATGGATTTAGGATGGTAAAATCAGCATTTTATCTGCAAGGTTTTCTGTCCAGTGTTCCAAGATTTAGCTTTTCCTTCTTGCCACTTGTTAAATATGACCTTAAAATTGGCACGTTTTAATATTAATTTTCGAAAATTTTTTTTAGAAGTATGGTTTATTCTGGTAAAAAACAGTAATTGAGATTCAGTAAAATTAAACAGCATTGGAAGGACTGCCTTGGCAACACAGGCAAATAGATGATACACACAGTTTACTCTGAGAAGCCTTTACATTAATTTGAGGTGTATATGATCACTCATTTTCTGCGATGATCTGTGTGTTTATGAACTGCCTTTTTAAGGCATTTTCAGAGTAACTGGATGATTCGGGAGGGTCAGAAGTACTTCATCAATGACAGAACCAGACTGCCCTCTGCTGACACATTCCTGTGCACGCGTTTGAGCTCTTCCCACCACCTCACTTGGTTATTAAAACACCCCACAGGAATCCACTATGAACCTACAATCTAATGCTCCCTCCGGTATGTGGACTGCCTGGATGATGATGAAAAACAGCAAGTTTGTAGTTGCAGCTTTAGGAACCTCAATGCCATCTTACTCTTTAAATAGTGGCTAGTGAACATTCAGATAGGAGCTGAAGCACTATTCACTGTTTTGTGACTTCTCAAATTAGGGAGTAAAAAACTGGAATGTATTTCAAACAAAAATTAGTAAGTTATGCAAAAATTAAATTTGGCAATTCACAGACTGTAACATTTTTCTTGCTAATATATTGCTAAAAGTGCAGTCTTTTATAAAAATAATAAACTGAAAATTTGCAAGCTTACCAAGTGCACAGTGCAGAATCTAGAACAAAAAGAAAAATTCAAATCACTAACATATCAAATTGAGCAATTCAGACACACATTGAGTTCTGTTACAAGAGCTTAAGATTCAGTATTTGCATTTCAATGACTAAGATTAATATTTAGCTCTGCTGCCCAAGCTAAATAGCAGACAGTAAAACTCCCTCACCACTTGCTAAAACGAAAATTCAGCTTTTGTGTGAGATGTTCAGTAGAATTAAAGTAAATGTAAGAAATACAACATATTCATGCAAACATTAGCAACGCCAGGGAATAGGACTACACCCACCTCAAGCAAAGCTCCAGTTTGGAAGAACTTCAGGGGCTTTTCTATTGAATAGTAAAGGCTGTGGTAGCTGCCTTTAGCCAGATATGCCCGAACTAGACCAACTGCAATAACGAGCCACCTGAAAGAAAAAAAAGGAGACATTAAGCAAAGCATAAATACAAAGAAATCCTTAATCCCTCTTTCAATACCTGAGAAAGCAACACGCAGAACTGTCCTGAAATACATTAACTCTGCAACACTGGAAATGTTAAATACTCACATCTTCTACTAACTTATCCAAGTGAAAGATGATGCATTTTTAAAGCATTTTTCAGCACCAACATGGTACCAATATCTCTAACGTCTGTTTATTTTTCAGTGAGCTCTATTTAATTTAGTTACGGAATGTATTCATGGCAGATTGGTATCACATTTTGTTTAGTTTAAGCAGAAAACCCCAGAAAGCTAGTGAGAGATCTCTTACCAACATACAGCAGCATGACATAAACAAGATTCGGAAGGCATTGATTTTAACATTTCAGTTCAAAGTAAACCCCTAGACTTTATGAGAGGTCATCCAGCTTAGTTGGTAGCATACATAATATGAGAAATAGTTACAGATAAACTTCAGTTTATATAGATATAACTGCAAGGAAACTGAGCCTGCTAAAGCCTTGAAGGCAGCATGGCCATTCCCATCCCAGTTTTCCTTTTTAACCAACAAATACATCTAAGCCTATGTAAGTAGTGCCCATATAACTGCAACTGTACGTGAACAGTGTGACCTGTTAACCCTGCTGATTTTCCCCTTAGGTAAATTAAACAAACCTAAAAATTTCTCATCCTGGCTGATGAAGCTTTCACTACCACAGCTGTCCAGAGCTGGTGCTTGCCCACATCAGAAATTCTTCAGTCAAGTCCATGACAAGCCACAAACCCAAGGTGAGTTATCAACCCTGGTCAAATACTCTTTCATTTGAAGGTAACACCTGCTGTTAACTTTAGTTTCCAGTTGCTTTTGGCAAATATGGGAAGAAGGGGTTGGTTGGTCAAGAAGAATCCTTAACAGGGGCTGCCAAACTTTTCACTGACAGGCTCATCCTGGCTGTCTTACTCTCAGCTACTCTTAATGCCACCCTAACTTTACCTCCATCTCCCTCCAAACCCCTCGTGTAAATCACCAAGTGTCTCTGCTAACAATTCACCTCAGTGTGTAGACATGTAGCAAGCCCACTGACCATGCAACAGTTTTCACCCTTTGGAAAAAAGTTTAGCTTTGGTTTGGCAACAGGGATGATGAAGAAATTCCCTTCATGTACAGCGTATTAGAGTCTTAAAAGTACCACACTGGCTTGGGTATTGCAAAGTATGTGCACATATTATCCCAAATATAGTAATTGTTTGAAATATAGTGAAGTTCAGATTTTTCAACAATAAGTAACTCTGGCATCCAAGTTTGTGTTTGGGACAAAATCTGTTAGCAGAACTGAAAGAAAGCTAATTAATGTCTGCCTCAACTTCTCAAAGACAAGCACCAAAGAAAAGCAGGGAGAGAGGAGAAGATAAATGGGAAAGAGAAATGAGCCCTCCCTTTTTTTCAGAGTGACAAGTTATTTCAGTTAAAGCTGTCTTGTGAAACCAAAGGACAAACATTTGCCAGGTAATTGCTGTTTGCAAAGAATTAATCAGATTCCTTTTGTATTTGGACTTCAGTGTGAATAAGCCAGTAAGCACTACAGTATTAGTGATTCTCCCCTGCAACACCGACTGCTTCTTCTTTGGAACAGGAAATCAGAGCAGGTTGACATTGTCCTGTTCTTATCTGTCGAGTTTCTCTGTTTTTCCTGATCTTCCATGTTTGTTGAGAAACTCTGCTGAATTGAGCAATTCCTCCAGTTGCACAAGATGCCTGTTCTTGGTTGTGCCTGCCAACTGCTCTCACCTGAACTGAGACTGGTAAATCCCATGGGCTCCCAGAGGAACTCCAGCCTTTTGCTCACCTCCACCCTCATGCCAGATCACTGACTCCAGCAAGACTGTACTTTCCATTCCATTTACTATCCTTCAAAAAGCATTTGATACAGATCAGAGCATTAATCCATACAAAATGAAAAGCTGAGCCTAGTTTGTGCTGAAGCTTTTAGTACCTCTGTCCTGCTTCTGTGATTCTTAAATAGTTCTTCACCGTCTAAGACTAGAGAAAATGGAACAGGAGAAGGTGAAACCAAGGAATATCAGCTGAAAATGGAACTTGGCAAGAAGTTTAAAAGGGCAGCAAAATGCACCACTGTCTCATGAAAGCTAAGCTTTCTCTGACCTACACACTGAACTCTACCTGATAGCCCAGCTGGAGTTACATTCCATTAAATTACTGCTGCACTGTCTGTAAACTCCAAACTGGACTATTACATGCTTTGATTAATCCAGAATAAGAAAAATGAATACTGCATACAGTTTTTTACTTTCAGTTGGTCAGACTCGATAGACAAGCTTCGTGCTCGGGTCCTTAGGTTAACTGCCTTGACTCTCACACAGGTCACAAAAAGGCATTTTCTTATGCAAAGTTCACCGAGGTTCTGCAACATTTATGCAAGAGAATACAGCAGAGCTATGCAGTGAGTGCACCTGAAAGGGAGAAGTGTACTTCGACTCTCAACAACCACTCACTGAAGACATGGACAATGAAACTCATAACCCGGAACACTCTTTGCTCGATTAACACAAACTCTTGCAAATTCAAAAGCTATTACATTACCATCGATCTCGTTGAGTGAAATCCTTTTTAAATTCATTGTTTATACCACCAGCAGCTACTTATACCCAGAAGTACTAGTCAGTTACAGCACTAGACTAAAAATAAGAAACATAATCACCTTTTAAAGCAGCTTATCTAACATTTACACTCAGCTCTAACAGCATGCCCTCTCTCCCCACCCAGCCCTATTCAGTGATTTTGGTCAAACACAGTTTTTAGGAAAAATAATTTCTATGCTGCATCTCTGCCTCCAGAATGAACTTCCCATGCCAGGTCAGGCATGACTACACAGCTTCACACTGTGATGCGAAACGAGTCTGACTGAACACAAGAGAAGCAAGATGCAGAGCCTTCTGCAGCTTAATGCTTTGAACCATGGGCAATAAAACCTGGGCAAGGCAAGTACAGCTGAGAACCAGCTGCAGCACTGGTTATTCCTTGTTGTGCCATGTTGGTCCCATTTGTGAAAGAAAACACCAAAAACATGAACCAAATGGTAAGTGCATGCAGCTCCAGTCAGGGATCCACAGGTACACATGCTTTTTCTACTGTTTTGCTCTTTAAAAACCATTGTATTACTAGGAAGCCACATACTACGTGCACTGCAGCATAAAACTAGAAATAACATCTATTATTTTTGGAATCAGTTGTGTTTTCTTTAGCTAAGTCAAGATAAATGCAAAGTAAATACAGTAGCTATGCTGAGATTTTTCAACTGTTACTTGATCCATTTTAAATAAAGTTAATAGTTAAGACAACTATGGTTTTAAAATATTCACTTTAGTACCTATTTACTGAACACAACAATGTTGTTGTGTGCTTCAGTTTATAAGCCTTTGGTAAACCAAACGAAACCACTTAAAAAAAAAAAATCCCACGTGCTTTTACAGCATCACTTCATCATCTGGGCACCTTGAATTTTTTTGTTTTTCTTTTCACAATTCTCTTTCCAAGGCAGTGCAGTCTGAGAAACTAAGTCTGAGCACTCCGATTCACGCAAAAAATCACTGCCACCAGCCGTGTATCAATCTTTTGATCTTTTCTTCTGAACAACTGAGCTTCTGTCAACCAACTCCAGAAAAACTATCTTTTTAAAAGGCTTCAAAACAATAAGAAACAAATTGAGCTTTTTTCCTAAGCTCAACCTTGTATATTGCAGAATTTCAGCAGTGTCCAGGAGAAATGCAAACTCCTCATTTCATCTGAAGACAAATTATCAGTCAGAGCCCTCGGTGACCTACCTGAAAAGAGGTGAGAGACAACACAGAGATATCACCACGACCACAGAACTCCTATGGCAACTCCCCAAATGGCAGAAATCATCTAATCACAAACATATCCAGAAAAAAGCAGCTCATGTTAGAGCACCATAAATCACATCCCACCCAAGAGTGGAATCTTCTAGGAGGCTTGGTGTAAATCAAGAAAACAGGTAACATAATGATCAAGATTTACATGACAACAGAAAGCTAAATAGAGGTTTATGTTATTTATTTCTGAGTTTCTAGCACTTGAATTTTTATTAATTTGTTCTTCTGAAGAAACAGAAATTTCCCATGCTCAGGAGCTTGCCTGCCATGACGAAAAGTTCATGACCACCAAGAAAACTTTCCATTTATACCACAGGTTCTCTCTCAGGTTTTTTTAGATCTTTTATAAACACAAGCCAGTTGCATATGAGCAGCAAAACAAGCAGGGAAATGCTTTTATTTCTTTGAAGAGCTCAGAGAGGTGAACTTGTTAACATTCTGCAGGGACACCACAACAAAACTGAAAAGCCCTCCTGACCGCCTGCAATGTGTTGTATTACTCATGTAATTGTTTCTGAAACAACAGATTACTTAAATCAAACTGGTGGGTAATTATCATTGCACTCTGAGTGAAATACCCTGCAAATACCCTGTGGAGCCATAAACCTGCTTAGTAACATTTCACAGTAACACAGCTGTTGGGTAACGGGTGTACCAAGCACCTCACAAGAACTGAGCTCTCCCTGCTCCCCTACGTTTGTTCCACACAAGCGTAAATGTCTTGCAAGCTGAAATAGCACCGTCAGCAGCAACGACAAGAATCTTCATGTCCAACTGCCTTATTGAGGTAAATCACATCCCTATTAATTCTACACTAACTTTCCCCTCAAACATGACACTACTCTCTTTGCTCAACTCCTCACCACCCGCCAGGGTTTATCTAGCAGAAAACATGCTCATTTGGGATCCATCTTAAAGGCTCTTTTCTCCTCCCACCCAAATATCCTCAGTATTTCAAAAGATGGTTTTATTTTTCTCTGGATTCCAATGAGACACCACAGCCACATTAAAAAAAAGAAAAAAAAAAAGAAAAAAGAAAAAATTCTACTTTCTCTTGAGAGTCCGCAGTTGTCGCTATTTTTATTTTTATGCCTAAGAACATACCTGAGCAAGCCCCAATTGGCCCCAGTCTGCATTCTGCCACGCAGGGCAAGGGCAGAACACCAAGCTGGCCCAGGAGCTCAAATGTCCCAACAGCAGCTTTCAACCTCAAATTACAGAGCAGCTGTAGGATTTATGGAGAAATCTTGCAGGGCTCAAGACCTTTGCCTTTAACTACTGCTCTGGATAAATTCCCTGTATTTAGGGTCACCTCTCTATGGAAAACTGCCAGAATCTACACCACGGACATGGTGATGGCAAGGAATCTACAGCCACCTGGATGTGAGAGTTGCTGCAGAGCAAATTAAGGTGTCAATTATAAAGCACAGCAGCTCCCAGGGAACACGCACTGGTGCTGCTGTGCAGAACTCGTTCTGGAAGGGGCACGTGAAAGAGGCCAAGCTGCGGAGGGGGTCGGGCAGTGCTGAGGGGTCACACCGGGCCAGGAGCTGCTGAGGCCTGGCACAGGCTGGGCAGGGGCCGCACAGGGACAGGCTCCGGGGGACCCTCGGGCACCCAGCCCGGATTATGGTCACAGTGCACGGTGGAGAGCGGGGACAGAGGAAAAGGAGCTGTGCATGTACGTGCAAGAGCCCCCCTCCAGCACGAGGAGCAGCGAGCGAGGGGCCGGCCGTGCGTTTTAGCGTTATCCGAAGTGCAAGGCAGGGCCACCGACAGTACGGGGGGCACGGGGCGCAGCCAAGCGCCCGGACCCGGCACTCGGGCGGTGCAGCCACATGGGCTGGGACGGACGGGAGCGCGGGCACGGCGGCTGGAGAGGCCGCTGCTTTCCGCCCGGACCCGCTCCCTGCGGCGCGGGGCAGCCGCCCTGCCCTGCCCTGCCCTGCCGGACCCACCC
>VZTD01004310.1:1868443-2068275 GCA_013397725.1 Rhagologus leucostigma
CCGCGGTCAGGCAGGGGTTCCCGGCCGGGGATCGGCGACCTGTTCGCTCGCTTTTTAGGGCTGGTTCAAAACGCCCCTCTGCAGGGAGAAATAGGTCTGCCGTGTCCTTAGAGACGTTAATAGCGTTAGTTGGTACGGTTATTTTTGGAATATCTCGTAGGTTTTCATCACTTTTATAATATAGTTCAGAGGAGAGAAGACTGAGAGGCGATCTCCATTAATGCACATAAGTATCTCAAAGGCGGGTGTCAAGACGGTGGTGCCAGACTTTTTGGTGGGGCTCAGCGACAGGGCGAGGAGCAATGGCCATAAACTAAACCACAAAAAGTTTCACCTCAACATGAAGAAGAACTTCTTTACATTGAGGGTGGCAGAGCATGGGGACAGGCTGCTCAGGGGGGTCGTGGAGTTTCCCTCTCTGGAGACATCCCAAACCCACCTGGACGCATTCTGTGTCACCTGCTCCGGTGGCCCTGCGCTTGACGGGAGGTTGGACTGAACGATCTCCAGAGGTCCCTTCCTGCCCGAACAATTCCGTGATCCTGTGTGAATAAGGAGTTGTAACTCAGTTCCTTCTGAAGCTCTCTACAAGCGGAAAAGCCTGGAAAGCATTACTTTCCCAGCAGCAAACATTGAAGCATCCTCATCAGGGCAGACAGAACTGCCTTTCTGAACAGCCATGGTGGAAGAGTTTTTATTTTTTCTCCCCTACAGAAATTGTAAACACGTCGTGGAGTTACTTCTCCACTCCCATAAACATCTCTTGGTTTATTTCCCATGCATGTCATGGTGCAGTCCCTTTATGAGCAGCGCAGAATAACAGCATAAGCCTCACTCCCCATCTCAGAAAGTTCTGCTTCCACATAAGTATTTTTGTGGCCTATTAAATTCATGTGTGCATCTCTTGCAGACAACAGGGCTCAAAATGCAAAGATGATTTATGAGAATTCCATTTTCAAACAGCTATGTTTTAGTGCAATGTTTCAATGAATATACCAAGAAATTTTAGAGAAACAAATCACTAATTATTCATGTATGCAAGTAAAAAAAAAAAAGGTCTCTGTTTTCAAAGCCTGACAGTCACTGCAGAGGAGAGGGCTGTGCAGTCCAGTGCTGTCTTCCTTGTCAGCAAAGGGAAGCAGGGACCCAGCCATCTGCATGCCACGCATGCATTTAGCAAAGGTCTCCTCATCAAACAGAAATGTGCACAGGATGCTTGGGAGGTTGGACAGGACAGTCATTAAGTAAATTAAGTTTCTGCAAATCCAGAAACATGAGTAGTGAAAAACAGCAGCCAGTCCCAAATTCTCCATGTCTCTTGAGAAGACTGAATGTCACACAAAAGAAAAAGAAGGAGAATTAAGTGGTCCACCTAGGGCAGTAGCAGTGTCTTGCATAACCTCTGCTATTTGGGTTTCAGCCGTGGGACACCGCAAGAGTGGATTTCTGCAAACAAAATGAGACAGGGTTTTGAGTACATAAAATATCTTTCTTCAGTGGAAATAGAATTCTGTTCTTCAAAGAAAACAAAAAATTCAAGGTCAAATACAGCTTGGAGTGAATTGCTCAGAGCTGAATTAGATGCGTGTCACATAATTTTGGAAGTAGAGGTCATTATTTTCTGCAGACTAGAATGGATGTTAATAGGAAGCTACAGGGAGATAGTAAACTCCTTGGAAAATCCTTGGGGCAAAAGAAAAATAGGCAGTTTATAGCCTGTGGAACACAAAAGGACTAGTGAAGGAGGAGAGGGAAGGGAAGACCTGTGCAGGAACACCAATACTGAGTCTGTGGGTTTTGATATCCAGTACGTGCACCCACAGCCCTTGCTGTGCCCACAGAACAGCCCAGCAGAGCCAGACCTTTTCCTGCTTCACGCATGCACCTGCTTGGATGGACACCAGCAGTCACTGAACAAAGCCAGGTACATTCACAAGACAGTGGGGCACAGCTTGCAAAGATGACTGTTTGAAGGGCCGAAGATTTGCTCAAGAAACACGTTGCTACAAGCAGGGTGTTTGCACAATCTTTGCTTTAAGGATTTTCTGTGTGGTCCTGTGTGGTCCGTGGTGACTTGGGCTGCATATTAGGAGAAGTCTGCATAAAGGCAGCACACACAGATCTGTCTTTATCTGTGTCTTTACAGTTTGTAGAAACACTGGTGTAAGTTCGTATCTACATTGAGACTTCCCAGATTTTTTTCTCTGTTCCGCCTACAGTCTTTCAGAACTCTACGTTTCCCCACCGTAAGGGAATTCCCAACTGTAAAACAAACCCACAGCCACCCTGGTGCCTCATCCACGTTCCCACTGAGGCCTATGATGATGCTGGAGATGTGGCAGAGCACAAGGCCACGAGTGCCAGCCCCTGGCTGTAGCTGGTAGCGCTGGGGCAGAGCAGGCTCCGCACATCACGAGCCTGCTGCCGGGGCAGGAGAAGGGCAGCAGCACCACAGACATCAGGGGGGCTTCACTGGTGCCACCTCATGGGTTTGTGTGCCCAGCAGCTCTCAGGGGCAGGAGGAGAGGCCTGGCCAAGGTGAACGCGGTGACGCTGCAATAGAGCATACGAGGAGTGTGCTTTGTGGTAGTATTTATTTAGGAACCGTGAGTAACTACAGCCGTAGCGGTCTCATCTTTGCAATTCTGATGGTTTAACAAACAGGGAGAACATTAGCATATTTTTATTAAGGTACAAAATACACCCCGTTGTTGCCTAAAACATTTAAAAAAAAAAGTGAGGAAAGCTCTGTATGCTCTAAATCAGATTCAAAACCTTTCTGTATAAGGAATTGTGGCAATACTGTGTTTAGTATAACAAGAGGTTTTTATCAATCGAAAAGAAAAGACATGCTGGCAATCTGAACTTAGCAACGAAGAGTAAAGCAGTTACAAACCATCGTGTCATCCACATTAGTTGAACTTTGAATGTAGAAGAGCAAATCATATGAAACACATACACAACTAGGTAATATCAAACAACCTAAGGTTGATAATGTACACGCCTGTATTAAAGTACACTGACTACTTAATGGTGAGGATTTAAGGTAATGTCTTTTTTTAAAAGAGGTAACCTTTGAAATGCAAATGGTTGCACTTTACACACAAAAAGTGGAAAAGAAAAAGAATCACTTTTGGAATGATACATAGATATAAGACACACCGGTTTTGGATTATGCATAATCACCTTGCAGCCTCTGATATTACCTTTGAACAACAACAAAAAAAAAAGTAAAAAGTGCCAATACTGTGAAAGGAAAGCAAAATTACTAAGTCTGAGTGCATTAACCATTTCTGAGGAAAAAAATGGGGTTTGGATTTTTGTTTTGTTCTGTTTTTCTGCGTTTTTAAAAGACGCAGCAGCCTTACTGGTGCAGGTCCGAGACAAAAACAAGACAGTCAAGCTCATAAGGTAGAAGTAGGTCCTATATAGGTTAAGATTCTTTGGAAATTGCTAAGAATAGAGGAATTTGTAATCCAGGCTACTATCTTTTTGGCTACTCAAAAAATCTGTGGGAGTTTCCAGCTTATCATCAGTTGAAATCTGTTTTGCAATTGCTAAATAAATGCAAGTAAAACTTTAACTAACCTGGGATCCCATTCACACACATGCACAGAGAAATCACTGATTGTGCAATAACCTGTTTTTTCACAGCAGCATATAAATGAATCATAAGTCTTTATTAGACTGACCAGAAACACAGAAAATATTCTCAGTCTTTGTGTTTTCAGTCTGTTTCTTAAGTAGGCAGCTGCAACTGCACTGAAGTGACAGGCTCCGTAAGGGAAAGATGACAAAGTGGGATCAGCTGGCTAAAAGCAAGATCAGGAGTATCTCGGGAAACCACCTGGATGGTTAATGTTAGCCAGTAATACAAGGGCACTAACAGCTCCCTGACAATAAATGTGTCTGAAGTTTGGACTGTGAGACTCTGCTTAAAGCAAATGAGAAATGAACCATGCCAACATACAAACTGCAGTGCTGGCTGTGTCAAACCTTCCCTTACAGAAGATACAGCTCAGGGAGCAGCCTATTCCTTAGGACTGGAGAGATTCACTGCATGTCTGGCCAACGATTCCTTTAAAGTAGATCTCGGGGAGCCAACTTAGCTGTGGTTTTGGCTGAGAAAAGTGATGGTAAAGAGCAATAAGCTCAGTTAATAGACTATTTTTCTTTAAGATGTTCAGAATATAACTTGGTTTCCATACATTTGATTTTAAAAGTAGTCTGGGCAACTTAGTTGATGGCTTGTTTAAAGTCAATCCAATCATGCTAGCAACTTAAAAATGCCTGCTGGTTTGAAGTAATGCCCATACATAAAGCTAACAGGTATCAACTGATCATGCTGAAATAACAACCCCCCAAAGACCTATGTTTCACACAAGGTGCTTTTGATAACTTGGTTTTCTGAGCCTTAGAAGGAGAGTCTTTAAATATATATATATATTTTTTTTTTAGCCTTGTTTCATTCTTCCTCCTCCTCATCTTCTTCTTCTCCTTCTCCCTCTCCTTCTTTTCCCATTGTTTCCACAAGGAGCTCTGCGGTGCACGTGGCTTCCCCAAGGCTGTTAACAGCTTTGCAGGTGTATTTGGCATCATCGTCCCCACATACTTCAGAAATAGTCAAAGAACAGTTCCCTTCCTCATCATAATCTATCTGGAAGTGACGGGACTCCTTGACAGGCTGGTCATCCTTGAACCACATCACCTCAGGGTCAGGATAGCCTGGAAGAGCGGAGAGAGAACAGCGACTGCAATAAACGAGCATTAACTCAGCGCTAATTACCTTACGCTCTAATTCCTGTGTATGGATGTGCCAGTGTGTTGATAGACAAATGTTTGAGTTCTATGTAAGATAAATGTAGATGATGTGCAGCTTTTTTATTCCACATTTACCTGAAACAATTTTTTATGTATAGCAAAAACTGCAAGTGAGCACTGCGGTACTCACTGGATTCCTCCTTCCAGTCCTTCAGCAGTGCCTGCAGACAGCTTTTTGTGTGCTGTAGCCATCAGCCAGCGGGGGACTCCTGTGAGTGCATCTGAGGCTCACGTTACACTGCAGCTTCTCTGGAGACAACAGCTCCCAACACCGAGATTTAGAATTTCAAGGGTAAATTTGTTTGGGCTGTAACTACAATTAATGTCTTTCTCAGGCTGCTTTAATGTGGTTATTCTGAATCTTCCTCCTCCTAATCTGCTCCTTACAAGCCAGCCTGTCCTGTACATTGCAGTCCCATTTTCTGTTTGTTAGGGTAAGTGAGGAAGTCTAAGAAAAGCATTTTGATTGTGCATCTCAACAGGAATTTCAGAGCCTTTTGTAAAGCAAGCGGCTCTGCTAAGCTCCAGAGCAGCGCTGTACAATGCCTGCTGCAGAACAATCCCTTATACAGTACTCTTGGCTGCTGTAACAAATTGAAGGTTTGTGGTCTCAGCCAAGTTCCGGACTGTGACGGGAGGATAACTTCCCACTGAGCAGAAATAAAGTGCAGGAATCCCTAATACCCAGCAAACATTACAGCAATACACTGCAAAGTTTGGAACATCAGCTGTGGTACATCCATCTGTTTTATTCCATGCAGTACTTGTGCATGTACCCCTCACGCTGAGCATCCATCAGCAGTAATAATCCATCCTCACATCTCCACTGTGAGGTGGAAAACACAGGCAGGGAAAGATTGGGAGCACAGAAACAAGCAAGCAGAAGGTCCATGAGGCAGTTTCTGAACCTCATTTTAAGATTGTAAATTAACTTGTACACATGCAGGATGGTACTGAGTCTACCCATTTTGTTTTCACAGCTCTTCTTTCCGAATTTCTAGTTTTCATTCACAGCTGAGATACACAAGGTTCAGTCTCATTGCAGTAGAAGTGCCAGTGGTCTTGGCCTTCAGACTTTCGGGCTGACCAAGCCCACGGTCCCTAAGTATCTTCTCATAAACTTACACTTTGCATATTCCAGTCTGAGTTTTCTTGCTTGAACTCATAAGTTAAAAAACCCCAAACAAGTATTTTCTAGATGTGACTTACGTGACAAGAATATTATCTTTACTTTTCATGCATATACAGTTAGAGACTTGTTTGCCTTTAATAAAATTCATGTATGGCTTAAAGTTGTCTTGAGGTGACCTGAAACTGGTCTGTCATTTCAGACAACTGACCTCCTACTAATTCTTGGTCTCTGGCTAGCACTCTCTAAGAGTATACGCTTGGAATTTGTGGGTCTACTTTGCATCTTGCTTGTACTGTTTCTGCCCTCAAAAATCATATGACAGTTCTCACTTGCTATTCTAAATTAGTGCTTCACACGTGGACTCCTGGAGACTTCTGTTCTATGGCAAGCACAGAACAAGCTCCAAATAATTCCTCTTATTGCAACATATTCGTGCTGTGACATGCAGATATTGGTAAAGCAAAATGGCACTAACTCAACAATAATACAGAAGAAAAAATTGAAAAAGTGAAACAACTGCCCAGTGCAGAAATCTGACAAAGAGGGAAAGAAAGAAACAGACATGCTTATTCAAAGTACCTTCAATTTTGCAGTCAAATCTAGCAGCACTTCCTTCCACAACTTCCATGTCAAGGATTTTTTTAGTAAAATATGGCTTTACGTGGGGCTTTTCTTCAGCCACTTCTTCGAGGAAAGCATCTGGAGGAGAGCAAAGAGGTAGTGAACAATTTTACAGGGCGTGTTCTCAAAAGATGTATCTTAGTTTTTAATTACCAGGTGGTAATGAAAGCGTCTTTTATTTCACTTAATTCTGTCAGACTAACGGGACAGCGAGGACATTGGCTGCTTAGCTTTGTGCCAATCTTTTGCAGCTGGACAAGGATTCAGGCCATAAATAGAAAGAAATGGATGTGCAGGGCCACCACCCTACGAATCCTCTGTATTTTCCCCTTGAATTTGTTTCTAACCGAACCTGGACTTTTGCTAGTCAGAGGGATAAACCAGCTCCACTTGTATCAGGCCGACAGTCTATGTGGATTTGTCAAAATTGCTTGCTTGATTTTCAGCAGTGTCAAACATTTGCACCTCTGACTGTTACACACCACGAATCCACATTTCATCTGGGGACGTAGGGGAATAATGCAGACATTTCCTTAAATGCTCTGTCTGAGGAGCATGGTTAATGCAGGGTGTGTGCCATGGTTACAGCAAGTTTTAATACTTTATTGCTTTCTTGCTTGCTTGCTTGCTTGCTTGCTTGCATGAGAAGGCAATACATCACTGTCATCTTTGTATAAACATGCATTCCCAAACTCAGAGAAAGTGCAGCTGACAATTCTGCCTTAATTCTTTGGCTTTAAAAAGAAGAGTTTACTGCCTGTGCTTATGCTGTGGCATTTTGAGTAGCAGGACAATATGAGAACAGTGAATTTTTGACAGATTTCTTTGAAAAATAGGAAGATAAAAACAGAGAGAGAGCGAGAGAGCGCAGGAATATCCAACTCGATGATTGGTCCCTTGCAATTAGCTAAAAGTTTTAGTAGGATTGATTCAGAGACAAGTAAAAATATGGGGCAGAAAAATTCCTTACCTTCATTCTCTGCTTTGTCTGCATTTATAGGGCTGGTAGGCGAGCTCCCAGAGGCCTTCCTCCCACTCATACCAGAAATCATTGCCATGGACGACAGTCTTCCTATTGCTCGGACAGCATGGCCTGTTTTCTAAGACATAACAGAAAAGGCTTCTGATCAATCCAATCCAACAGGCATGTGATTTTCTGCAACAATCCTGCTTCGGACAAATTATCTGGGATCTCTGCAAACCTCACTGGAATTGGTGGACAAACTGCTTATATATAGCTCTGTTGTTCTAGGAGAGACAGAGCAGGCTGGACTGAATTACCAAATTTAGTTGCAGATATAAACTTCCCCTGATGAACTCATACCTAAATGAATGTCTCTGTTAGCTGCGGATAAAAAGCACTGTGTGAGAGGAGGGCCAGCAGAGAAGCCCTTTCCTGTGTAACTGGAACTGAACTCTGGTGGGGGACGCCTCTCTCCACAGCCTTCTGGGTTGGGCTGAATTTCGTCCAACATGGATAACGAGCTGATATGAAATGAATGAGAAAGCACCATCTGCATGATGGGAGCAGACCTCTGACAGGATCAAGGATCAACCACCAGGCTACTAAAATATGCTCAGAATATGAGGGCTGTAGTACGGACACTTGTATTGCATGAGCTTCAAGAAACACGTACAGCAGAACTTAAGAGGGAATATAAGATAGATTTGCATAAGTTGATATTCTGTAGGCTACTCAAAAGGATCCAGGATTTCACACAGCAACTCCTGTGGCTATCAGCGTGGCACAGATGGACCTGCTACTCCAGTTCCAGCATTAGGAAAAAAGAAGATATGAAGACTGAATATGTTAAAGGAAATTATTAAACCAATCTGATTGAATCCATGGGAGACTTGGGGTTCCAACAGGACAGAACTCTTGGCTTAGTAGAATGAAACTGCCACAAAATAAGGTACCTTTAGGGAGGCCAGGCAGATCAGTTTTACCTGAACTGTTCAAGTTTGTTAAGAATTACTCAATCCCCCAGGCCTCAGTGGCATGGAGAGGGTAAGAAAGAGAGAGAGGCATAGCCCCAGAAGAGTAGGAAAAACTATACTTGAGCTCATATGCCTTTTAGTAACCTGAAATGGGATCATCCTGTGTAATCTATGTGCAGCTGTGCACCCTCCTACTGCCCAGCTGCAGGAACCAGACCTGCTGTCCTGCATTCCCACCCTGGCCACGCCAGAGCTTTCACCAGCAGCAGAAACCCCCTGGTGTGATGTGTTCCCCAGAATCACAAACATTAAAAATAAAGAGACTTATTAGGATATCCAGCCCAACTCCATGTCCTTTTCATTACCTGCCATTTCCTTCTGGCCATATATTTCTTCATCCTATCTTTGGAAAGTTTTTTGGCTTCCATGTTTTTGGTGTCTTTTTGCAGCCAGGGATGCTGAAGACATTGAGTACAATTTAAGCGACTCCTGTTTTTGTATAAAAAGACCAATCAGTGTTGCCAATAACAAAAGAGGAACATACCTGCTGTAACATTATTTTGTGCTCTCTTGGCTGGGAGCTGATTTTTCTCTTTCCTAAATTTAGCAACAATGAACAAATGGCTCTGCTTTCCCAGCCATTCTAACTTATTAAACTCACTTTCACAATTTCTGTATATCTTTTTGAGAGAAAACTGTGTAGTTTTAAGTGTTAATAAAACATTATAAAACAAAGCAGGAAAAACCATATGTTTTAGGCATGGAACACATACAGCAGAGCCACAGTGGCAATGATTCAGCTGCTTCATGCTGGCAGAACCCTGTCCCAGATCTCCTTTCCTTTACTTACAGAGATTCCCCAACCCACCACTTAATACCCTCCTGAACATCTAATGAAACAGAAACGTCCAAATCTCTTGCACACCCATTCTTCACTTTGCTCAGGGTGCACAGATAAATGACCCTCTGTTCTCCATCCATCCTATTGCAAACTCATTGGAAGAAGTACATTTCATTTCCTTGGTTTGTTCAGACACTTCTGCAAACAGGGCTTCCAACTCTGAGGTTTTTTTTTCCTTGCCCTATTACTACATTTTTAGGGAAGCTGCCTACTCAGAGGTACCACACTTAAAAGCGACACACGGCGAAATTGCAACCCATTCAGAGCAAGACAGAACGTGTCATGCAGGAATGTGTGTCACGAAACAGTGGGGATCAGAGTGGCCGCACAAAAGCCCCGGGTGCCCCTTGCCCGAGCGGAGGGAAGAGCACAAAGAGCCGGCGATTGAAGCAAACGCTCATTCAGCTCCTGCACCCTGCCAGTGAAATAAAGAGCGCTGCACACGCAGAGCCGGGCGGGCACGCACAGCTCCTTATAAAGTATGGCCAGAGGTGCTGCGGCCTTGTGGAGATTCACAGGGGGGAAACACGAATGGCAACTTCAGCTAAATGCAAACACAGAAAGTGCAGCAAGTCCAGCAGCTTTACTTCATGTCTTTCTTTAGTAGATTGCTGATAAAGTCCTTGGCATCGTCAGAGATTTCATCAAAAGCCTCATCATCGAAGTCCCACGTTGCTGAGGTGACATTGGCAAGGGTTTCGTTGTCGTTGTCTCCCATGAAAGGAGAAAGTCCGCTGACCCTGGGGACGGGACGGAACAGACACAGACACAGAACAAACCACGTCAATTTGCAAATTACCGGAGGAGCAAGTTAAAATCGTGTGTGACATCTCCCATGCTCTGCAGTTCTTTATCAATAAAGGCTCGCTTGAAAAACTAAATTAAATAAAAAAGGACTCAAAACTAACTACAGATAGCCTTATGGGAAGGAAACTAGAATTTTGGCAGCAAAACTGGAAGGCACATTTTACTAGTTTCTTTCTCTTTTCCCAAGACATTTTTGAGGAGAATTAGAATTAGGTGAAATTGGAGCAAAGTAGTTTGTTAAGTGATTTATCTAGTTCTGCATAACTAATACTGGATTTTTCACACCATATTCAGTGGAATATTTTTTTTTTCCCTTGGCACTTCCTCAGAATCACAGAATTGTTAGGGTTGGAAGGGACCTCTGAAGATCATCTACTTTCAGGGTGATTTTGCTGCCTTTACTGTCAAACCAAGGGTTTTTTGTACATTTTATTCCATTTACTCCTGCAGAGAGAGCCACAGAAGAAAGATCCATAATGAAATAATGAAATCCACAGGGCTATTTTGTAAACAAACCTGCCCTGAGTTTTACAGACAGATAAAACAGTGCTGCATCACTGCAGGCTGTGAAGTTATGCAGATGAATCCACAAGTAATTTGGTCTTTATGTTCTCCATCAGTCACGATGATGCATGAAATGGAAATAATGCTCTCCTATAACCTAAGTTGAGCTTCCAAGGCTTTTTATTCAATATAACTGATAAATTGCCGGTGAAAGGCAATTACAGAACATCACGGTGTCATTTTTGCAGTCTCTTTCTCCAGTTGAGCATTATCCTTTACTACACTGTGCATCTGGATACCTTTGATGCCTGTATATATTACTCTACCAGTAAAAACTTAGAGGTGAAAGGTTGCTTATTCCTTAGAACTACAAGTTATTCACTTTTCCAGGCATGCAATTTTCCAGGTTATTCACTTTCTTCTGGCATGCAATTTAGAGAATAACGTATTTTTCATGAATTTTTACAGACTTTATTTGATTTCTCAGTACAATTGTGTTAACCAGTTACATTTCACAGTACTACTCCTTTCTTTTAAATATAGAAAAATAACTGTAATTTATTAGGGTTCTGAAAACACTATGTGGATATAATACTATATGGATATCATGATGCCATGGAATATCACAGAACAGACTGGTTAAAAAAAAGATTGGGGTCAAATAAAGTGAGCTATTAGATTAATAATATTAGAATGATCTCTTCCTTAAAAATTAATGTTGTTTCTTTTTTGTATCTAATTACATTCAAAATCTGATTTGGAATTTTTTCCTAAGCATTTCATTTTATAAGCAAAGCAGAAACATACACTCTTTGAAGTCTCACACAGAGCAGACACTAAATCTTTTACCATTTCTGGAAGTTGTGTGCAGTACAGCAGAGTCTAGAATCTTACGTGTGTACTTCAGAAACTTCTTAGTAATAATACATGAGCTGAAGATAAAAGGTTTGTTTATTCTCAGGCAGAACAAGGTAAATCAGAACAGAATGTATTTGCTGTCTTACTTTCCATTATATGTGGTGCACTCGAATGCAACAGTGAAGCCTGACTTTGTAAATGTGTAAGGTGGCATAAACCTATTTGTGAAGATACAACAGGCACAAGTTACCAAAAGCTGAAAGATGAACATACCAAAAATGCTCCCATAAAGCAGCTTTACCACAACTGCTCCCTGTGTTTGACGCTTGCTTTGCTGGAGGAGAGAAGGTTTGTGCCTGACACTGACAGCTCTGCAGAGCTGGCACAGCTGTGGGCAGCGCGAGGCGAGGCTCTGCCTGCACGCCCTCCGGCTCTCACGGCCGGAGACATCCGGGAGGCACGGGAATCTCTGTCCTGGAACCCACAAAACATTCCTGCAGGGCCTTAAACCCACCTCCTCTCTGACATCTGAGCATTTGCTTAGTTATGACGATGTCAGTGGTCTCCATAATGTTTTAGAAAGTTTAGAAAAAATCTCGTGAAGACCGCAGTTCTGATTTGGGCTTCCACACACTGACTGCTGGGCTGTCTCATTTTTACCTTGTAGTAAGAACAACAGTCTCAACCAAGCCAGCAGCTTATGCAATGACAGGTCTGTGAAGTATAACTCATTGTCAGAAGAGGAGATGCACATTTTCTCTTCATCCAGTTAAGCTTCCAGAGGACACACTTGGGCAGCTGGACAATACCAATCCCATTTCCCTTCAATACTTGATTGAAGTATGTCAGAGGTGACCTCTGCACAGCATTACAACAAAGAGCATTGTGCAGCTCTTGCACCACATTAGACAAGATTTTGGCCTATTTCCAGAGATTAAAGCTGCAGTACTGGGAGATCATATGCATGCTAAAAAACCTGCTATAGGTACAGAGACATTGCTTCATGTGGAAACATCACTGCTCCACAGTGCCGTAAGAGGCAGTGCTTATACTGCGTGTCCCACACAGCTTTTGAAGGGTGAGGATAAATTAAAGAATGATAAGTTAGAGAAGGAAAAAAAAATCTGTAATTGTTGTTGGTTTGGGGGTTTTTTTGCTTGTTTGTTTGTTTTTGGGGGGTTTTTTGTGTGTGTGCATGTATTTGTTTTTTTTTAATTTTAGAATTGTACGACAGAATTATCTGATAAAATTTTAAATGCTGTGGTAGGATTGCTTGATCCCATGCATTTGGTAAATTACCAGGTGGTTCTCAGCCTCCGCTCATTTTGTCATCTACAAACACCAGTGTAAGAGTACCCATTCAAATATTTCAATGAACCTATTTTGGTATTCCTGAATGTGCTGTTGCAGATTTATAAAGCTAAAATAATTTTCTCTCTCTACTACAGTTTTACACTGTGAATCAGTTGCCTTGTTGTGGAAATACTTCTAAGGAGAACTAGATCCTTGCCTGTAGTCAGAAAACAAAATCCAGCTACTAGTGTAGATCAGAAATTACGAAGTCAGAAATTTTTATCTCTAGCACGGATTTCACTGACCGAACTCTTGGTTGTTCAATTCTTAATAGCCATTTAAAGTAATAATGGTACAGCAACTCTTTTGACAGATAATGGAAACAATTTCTTTTTGGAATGCTGAAGTGATAAAGATGAGCTACTGCTCCAGAAAATTAACACAGAGCTTACACTGCAAAGTTACTCTTAGACAAGCAGCAGGCTGTTTACTGAAAACATTTTTCCAGCTACTTTACCAGGCATCTTCCTGGCATGTTAAGGACCATTTGTTTAGAAAATCTTTCACAGTTTCCACTTCTAAATAAAGAAGAAATATATTTTATCCTCTAGGAGTTCCTTAACATTTACTGGTCTGTTCTAACAAAGCTCTGCATACAGACTTAGAAATGTTAAGATGAAAAGGGTCCAGTGTGGATGCAAATCTCGTTGCCTATGTAACAAACACCATGGCATTTCAACTGGAAATCTTTGCATTGAGACTCCCACTAATCCGGGGAAGATGGCTTTGCTGCTTGTCTCAAAGAGTCAGACTGTGAGCGTTCCTCTGCAAGCAGTGCTTGCAGCACCAGCTGACTGGGACTGCTGGCACTCATCTCCTCCTTACAGGCTTTGCCTTGCATTGGCAGTGCAAACAAAGTAACAGATCTCAGTATGAACAGATCTCGGTATCTGCTTCTGATAAACCTGTGCAGGGCATGTTAGATAAGCATATGATGATGACACCTGCACCCTGGAGATCATGTAGTGAATTAATTCTTTTTCAAGTGAACTACAGCAAATAAATAGTCAAAAACTTTGTCAGGGACACACATCCATGGGACACTTAGCTGAGGGCTGACTGACTCCCACACTGGTCCTCTCTGGAAGAAGCAGACCACTGAGTCCATGAAAAGGAAGACAGCTCATTGCTGAAGCAAGGGTGTTACTGCTGTTCTCATCCTTGTTTCACATGCCCAGTGGATTAATGAGGAACCACAGTTTGCCAGTGCCACTGAACAAATAAAACATTTTCTTTTGAGCAGTACAGTCTAACATTAAAGCCTTCCTAATTTGGTTTAAGGAAAGAACAAGGAGTGGTCTTAGATCTTTAATATAAAGAGGTATAAATTTTTAACATGACATGGAGCCAAGTGTAAGCCAGCGGTGTCTTGCTTTATCGAAGCTCCAAGCCAGCACACCCAAAAGATGAACGATGCCGAAAGATCTTTCAACCAACCCAAACTGCCAAACAAGGGAGGGGGAACAGCAGTGATGAAAAACGCAATGGATAAAAAGGAAAGGGAATGTTTGAAGAATCAGAGTGTGTGCTGTGAGGAAGGTGCTGAAGGAAAAGAGTATACAGCAAGATCAAATGTAGTATTAAAACACAGCCTAAGATAAAGTTTATTAAAAAATATTAATTGACAGAGATCAACTATGCTGAAAAGATAAACACTGCCTGGCACTGATAAAGCAAGGAGAACTACTGGAATGCAAGCAGGGGTTTGAATCAGCCACAGACAATTCCTCCCTGAAACTGCTCATATCCTATGGTGCCAGAAGGAAAAGGGCAATCCACATTCAATGTATGCCCATGCAGTGCTGAAACCTTAGAGTGAAAATTGCTTTGAAATAAAAATTAGAAATTGCTTCAGATTACTAAATATTCAAAACAATCCAAATTGATCATCAGAAAAGAACTAGAAATAGAAAAAACACACAAATTCAGCAATGCCCAGAAGAATAAATGGAACAGAAAGAGCTGGAAAGAATTCAGGAGGTTTAACCTTCATTAGATAAAGATTATTGTAAATGCAGAAAGGAACACTGAAATAGACATAAATGGAGATGATATACACAAGCTATAATATTTGTGGCCTGTTATTTCAAAGGCAATAGATCAACTTAAGTATGTGGAACAGTACTGTGATGCAGAACAGGACAGAGAACAAGATAAAAGTGGAAGATAAAAAGCATGAGGTGGAGAATACAAACGGAAATTTAAGGAAGAACAAAGACAGATGAAGAGACAGGACTGAATAAGTTATCCAGAGAGGTTAAAAGGATTTAATATGTAGCTTAGAAATGTGGAAAAGGAACCCATGAACTGTAGGACGGAATTAAATCAGTCGTGCCATAAGGAAGACAGATGCAGTATCCCAACAGGGAGTGCAATATCTGTACTTATATCTGCATAGCAGAGGGCTGGGGAGAGGTTTTGCTGCAGAGTTTTGGAGGAGCGCTGTCACCCTGCTTCCTACTTGAGATTACATCCCAACCATTTATTCTTTTGCAGGGAAGACCCTTCACTCACAGAGATCACTTTAGCAGCTCTCTGCAAAACCCAGGTTGTATTTGCTGTTGGGCAGCACATCGTGGAAACACAGTCACTTTCTAGGCAAATGTTATGCCAAGTGATGCTGTAGCGTGTTCCCTGCTGTTTCTCTTGGGACAGATGATGGACACTGCAGCTTTGGGCCATCAGCTGCCTGTAGCAGAGCTGCCCTTAAGTCCGGTGCTCGCCTCTGCCTGCATGGCCCCACTCCCATGGCAGGGGAGAGGGAATGCAAATGCCCAGGTATGAACACAGTGATGGTGTGTGAGACAGACACCAAGTGAGTGAGTCTTGCACTTCAGGCGTGACATTTGGCAGTTCTGAGCTTACAATCAAAATGGGAAAGCAGAGCTGCAACTAAAGAGAGGTGCAGTTCTCAATGACTTTTATTTGCATTCTGTAATGATGATGTGATAGTTCATTTTGGATAATGGCTCATAGTTGTGAGTCTGTAAAAATAGCTGGGCTCTAAGAAAGTTAAGACAGATTGGGAACCTCTGTCACTCTGGGATGGAGAGGGAAAGTCCAAGTGATGACTCACGGGTCTTCCCTAACTTCTATTACTTTATTCTTACGGCAAGAAAGACAAAAGCTGATTATCACTGCTAATTATTATTGCGGCAATAGCAATGCATCGAAATTTTTTTTTTTCATTTTGTTTGGGTAATGTAGTTTTCCCCTTATGATGGGTTAAATGAGCTTAAATACACCTTAGCAAACAAGTACTTCTATAATATATTTCACAAGGCATATCAGATCGGCTGAATGAGTGTTACACCACCCCAGCCCCATCAGCTGAATGGTACAGCATCCAAATATCCTTCTTGGCACAGAGAAACTGGGAGGAAGCAGACTGGTCTTTGGCAAGACCTGTCGCCTTTTCCCCACTTGTTCCACCTGCTCCCTTCGCTTCGTCTCAGCCGATGCCCTGGCTGCATTCCCCGGTAACACGCGGTGCCAGCACCGACCTGTGCCTCGCTGCTCAGACTGGGAGCACGCGGAAACTCGCCGTGGGCGTAGATAACAACAAACGGCCCCCGAAGACGAGAAGCTCCCCAAAATGTGCTGGGTGCGTGGCCGCGGGCGCGCTCGGTGCCGGGCGCGGGCGGGCTGCAGGCGGCGCTGCAGCACCGAGGGATTCCCGGTCCCCGTGCCCGGCACCGCCATCCCGCCCGGGAGCAGGGATTTGCCATCGCACTGCTGCCTGGGTGGGCTGCGTTACTGAAGCTACGCAACGATCCAAAGGAGCTTTCAAGATCTAGAAAGAAGTGCTTGGGAGTGAATGGAAAATAGAAGTCCTGTAAATAAACTGGCAGAGCGAAGTGACCTTGAAGCGTGGAGCACACCGCATCTGAAACTGAAGATAACAGAAATATTCTGAGTCTTTGCTGGGAGTAAGAGGGAGTTGATGTAGTAGCTTTTGTATAGGCCAAGTAAGGAAATTATGTTGCTTAGTTTGGAAATGAGAAGAGCATGAGAAGTGCAGGCTCATGAGAAAAGCAGGAGCACAGAACGACTGAGTGAAACTGAGGCAAACAACTGTGCATTGCCAGGTGTCCATGCACACAGAGCAGAGGGAACTCTTTAATAAAGCAAGAAAGGCATTGAGAGGAGTCTTTTAAAAGAACCAGTGCAAAGCAGATCTGCCACTGACTTACTGCTGAAGCTGGAACAAGGGAGAAGGAACCATGCTCCAAACTAAGCTTCTCTTTTCACTTGTTTATATGGCATTAAATGTGTAAAGTCACAGCTGAAAGAAAGCCACTTGCTGTTCTAGGCATGGAGATACTATTTCCATATACATTTCTCTAGATTCATTGATGTTTATAAGCATGCTGTATCAAATCATATATAAAAATCAAATCTGATACTGAAATAATGTAACCAAGAGCTGCAGCTAACCATCCTCTAAAATGTTTCCACGAGCTCGATCCATGCTGCTTATAAAATGTATTTATCCAGTTGCTTGTGCTTGGTAATAAATTAAAATGCACTGTGAACAGATATGGTAATGCTGGGATACTTCAGTGTGTCCCACGAGATGCCAAAGTTTCACAAAAATTTTCTCTCATGGAATAAAAGAATGGAAATTATTGGTTATTAGTGCACGCCCAAACATTTCTCTTTAACATCTGGAAAGGAAAAATAGTTTGAAGTTAATAATAAAATAGTCACATTGTCTTTTTAAATGAGATGAAGCGTTGCTGGTTTATGATGTAAGATGTACAACACTAAATAGCTGAATTTCCAGAACTGCCAGTTCTGCAGTTTACCAACTGCACCCTTCAGAGAGAAGTGAAGTTTTATTAAACATGCTAGAGCTGCTAATTACAACACAAAGGGCCTGAAAACTTCAGAAGTTGATGAAAATTTTTTATGTTCATCATCTGTCAGGATTTGTGAATTTATGAATAGCAAAGTACTCACAAAATGTAGCAGATAACTCCTATACTCCACATATCTGTTTCATATCCAATAGGTTCATAGTTTATAACTTCTGGAGCCACAAACTCAGGTGTCCCAAAGAGAACTTTCAGAGAGCCTGCATTTTCTGTGAAGAATGAAAGAGAAAACCATTAACTGCTGCATGGAGATTCTTTAAAAAACAGTTATTGTCCAGTAACAGGGAAACCAGTTTTGCCCTCATATTTGTGATTTTGTTAGAGATCCTTATCAGAAGAAATAAATGATGTCTGAATTGCTGTTTTCTTAGCTGATACATGTATAGCAATAAAGAATTATTTATTAAGCATCCTCAAGCACGCAGCACTGTATAAGGTGCATAAGAAGGTTCCTATTGTAAGGAGCTTCCACAAGACCAAATCTGTGAAAAAGGAGAGCCATCAGTGTTTAATTGTATGTCCTCAACTATGGAAATGTTTGAGCCTCCATCCCTTTAGCAGTTGCACAAGAGAACTGCAGGACTCCAGTATCAGAAAGAAGCTACAGTTTTCACAAATTATTGAGCATTTATCAAAGCTTGGGGCTCTGCATGTTGTGGTAAAAAGAACCAGTAGTGCTAAAATGGTAATAATAGGAAAGAACTATTTCAATCCAACACATTTTCTTCTACTGTAAACAGGAAAGAAAATCAATAGTCGGTTGCATGTCTCTTAAAATTTGAAGTGGCACAGGCCAGCAGTGAAGCAAAAGAAGAAGCAGATGATGTGCACCAGTCAGATCATTACCTCACAGGTAAAACTGGACTTGGGCATGCCCTCAAAACCAGGCTGCCTACAAGCACACCTGTGGTGAAGGGGAAGCACAAATCACTAGCTGGCAGTCATCAGCTGCTCCAAACTTTTATTCGGCTGGCCTGTAGCACAGGTATTCTACATTTGCTCTGCTTAAACACACTGTGGATGCTTTTAAAATGATCTACAGTGAAGCTGCTGCTACCAGTATAAACTGAAGGAATGAGGTCATGAGACAGGTGAACTGGCTTGACATTCTTCTAGTGCTGACCCACCAGTATTGCCCTACTGGAAAATACAGTGATGAAGGTAAGAGAAAAACCTGTTCATAACTGAGTACTGCCAGATTATGCTGCCAGTGTGCAAGTGAGTGGTATGTCTACCCTCCAGTATAGTGTGAGACACAGTGCAAGTCATTAAGTTAGAAATTCTTAGGCAAATATCAGTGGGCTCATTTTCATCAATGCTTGTTCTAAATCTGATGGGAAGAAGAGAAGAATAAGCAAGGTCAGGAAGGAAGAAAACTAAGGAATAGATTAGGGACTGAGGGGGAAAAACCCACATCCCAGTAATAGAATTGTGTTGTAAAAATATAAAAATGTCAGAAAATAAATTGGTTTTGACTTGAAACAGGCTTGGATTTAGGTTGAGAAACTCATATCAAGTCTGCACATGTGCCTGAGCAATCAGTGTATGCCTTAAGTGAGATTCATTGCATTAGGTTTATCTTTTGTGCAAGAGCAGCAGCCAGATTAGGCACAGTAGAATGTCCCACTGAGGAACCATTGCTCTCCCAAAGAGATTACCATCTAAAGAAAACAGATATGGATGGGAAGGCAAACAGATGTAACACATTCCAGTCCTGCTCCTGTTAAGGTTACCACGAGTACAGGGATTTGCAGCTCTATAATCAAGAGAAAAGCTTAAAAAACCCTCAACAACAGCAAATCAAAGTCTTGAGGAGTCTACAAAAGAAGTGACCTGTCCACAACACTGAATCTGAATAGAATATTTTTATTTACCAGAATTTAATTTACCAAGTTTTGCAAGATAAATGCTGATCCCAGTACCGACTCCACTCCCAAACTTAGCTCCATGGACAGCTCTTAAGGCACTTCATGACAGGTAATCAAACACCTGAGCTAGTGCTCTTTTGAGGTACACAAATCCTCAACTTACTGAATGAAATCTGAAACATATATGGGGTTAATAACTTGCTTAATGATTGAACACCATGTTGAGGCAACTTTTGAGCGCAATCACAACAATTCACTTGCAGTTGTGCCAGTTTCCCATTTTAAATGCTGTGAAACCCTTTTTTTGCTCTGTTCAGGTATGTTTATAGTAAATTAATTGCAGAAACCTCATTTTCACATGTTTTCCCTGTTCCCACCATTTTTAAAGACAGAAACAGAGAAGAATGCCTGCGAGCAGCTGCAGGAAATTACCCAGATCCTCCCACACAAGTTCACCAACATCAAGACCCTCCTGCTCTCTGACTATCCTTTAAAAAGCACATTCAAAAACTGTTCCACAACATCCCTACAGTCACATAACCAGAGTTTACTTACTCCAAAAAGTATGATACTTTTTCTAACATGCAATCTAAAATGACTTAGCCGAAAAGAAGGGCAATATGTTCTCCACAGTAGCAATGAGGAGTGAGAGATCACCTTCCTTTTCCAAGTGCAAATGGGAAGCCTAAGATCCCATTTTCCCATCCGCCTTCATTTTAAAGTCAACACTTACATTTATTTTCAAACTGTCCTTACAAGAAATTACTGGAATTTATCACAATTAACCTATTTTCTAAAAGCTTCGTCATGATCATCCAAGTCTCAGGCTCAGATTTTCACATCCAAGTTTGGAGGCTTTTCTGTGCACTGTGTAAACTACCATGAGCAACTGTGTATGCAAAAGGCTGGTGTATGAAAAGTGCTGCCCACAGGTCAGAGAAATGTGGGGGTTTTTCTGAAAACATGGCGTTTGAGTGCAAGCATACAGTGTAAAACAACTGACACAGCATTTTCTGTGTATTAAAAGAAAAAAGAAAGGAAAAGAGTAAGACCCTTTCTATGCAGTAATATGTCAAGTCTTTACCCAGTTGTTTACAAGCTTAGTACACAAGTAGGATCTGTGTTTGGATATTCCTTAGTTCGGACAGAAAGCTGACAAGCTAGCTGGAAACTGTTGCTGACACTGTGTATAATCAACTGATTAAAAAAATCTTTACAGTACTCAAAAACCATTCTCTTTTCTCCTCAAGAAGTTTATCTTAAACAATTTTCTACATGTGTTCCTCAGCACACCAAAAAAGGTCAGGAAAATATCCCACTGCAGCTTTGGTATTTCCTGACAGTGCAAGAGAACTAATTAGCTGCAGAAGATGACTGCAGAAGGGGCTGATCCTAATATCTTTAATACTGATCAAAACACTGAATATTTAGAGGCACTCGTTTGCAGTAGTTACAAAAAGTTAAATCTCAGAAGCTGAAGTGCAGAATCAGCCACTGCTCCCTTCAGCAATCCCTTGGCTCAGCAGTTTCCACTCACTCAGGGTCAGGTCTGTAGGATGAGGGCTCCAATCCCACATCTATCAATGCCAAAGTGCATTTGACAGCCAATTTCAAAATCACAAAGCTTGAAGGAACACAAGTGGAGGAACATGCCCTCAGTGCACCACATAAGACAACTGGCAAGAAGCCGGCATTAGTGAAAAATGGTTTTAGCAATTTTTGTAAGTAAATGAAACAGTAAAAGTTGTTTTCTACTTTTGGAAGTCATCTCGACTGAAATGTTACAGTTGTCTTTGCAATTAAAACAGTGCTTGTGCTTGCTGGGCTTGGAATGGAAGGGCCCTCTCTCTTCCTAGGGAATGCCACCCACGATGGAGTTATCCAGAATGGCAGGCTGATGAATAGCAAATACCTACAATGGAACCTGGCAAGAATTAGCAGCATATTAAGCCAAACGAATGTACAGTATTGTAAAATCAGAATCAGCATCAGCACCCACAACTCTCATCCTTCTACATCAAGAGAAGTTATCTGGAGTTTAGAGGTTTCCTACCTATGGCATGACTGGAGCAACTCACAAGCTGCTGTCAGCCATGCAATGCACTGCGATGCCATGAGATTGACAGAAAAGTGGGAAAGCTGATGGATATGAACAGGCTACTGAAAACAGGATCTTCTGTTTGCTAAATGTGGGTTAACTGTGGTCTGAAGTTAAAAAGGTAGCTGAAGAAGTTTCTATAAAAAGGCCATTCTGTGTTTACATTATATCTCTTGTTGATGAAATCCACTCAGTGCAGCAGTAAATGTAAAGTTTTCAGGCTGACAGCTGGAACATCATGGGCTGAAATCTTTCTCACACCTCTCACGCAAAACCACCAGCACTGGAACTTAAACAGTTCATCTGTTTCCTGAACAACAACAAAATCAGTTCATGTTCCCAGAACACTAGTGGCTCTGTACTAGTGAAGGAACAGAAATGGCAGTGATGTCTTTTTTAAATAAATAAAATAGGTGTCTTATCTCTGAGTTAACAGTGTCCATGTGACCAAGATTCATTTAATACACTTTTGGAGCAGAACATCATCTAAAATTCTTGGTTTGTTTTAGTAAAATTATATTCTTGGGAATGTAGTAGTCTGTTACTTAAGTGTCAAAAGAAGTAGGATGAGCAGCATTTAGGCAGATAACAAAAGGTAGGTGGTAGTAATTCACCTGTACTCTCTCAAAAATCATTGTTCTACTTTTTAATAAGTATTAAAAATTTTTAAATTAATACTTTTTCAAAGAGGGAAGGCAAAAGTTTTCAAGTAAGAATCCAGCTGTGGGCCCCTTTATATAGAGAGTAGGAATTCGTATAAGTTGTCCCAATCAATTATTGTCAGAAGAGCCACAAATCTCAGCTCTCCCAGTGTAACAGGTTCATAAACTACTTTTGTTTCTTTTAATTCCTGGAATGATTTTTATTTCTTTTGTGAAAATACAAGATCAAAGAAGATCGGTGTGGGATGTTGGTATTGTTTAACACTGAAAACACAACTGAAGGGCTGCTTTTTGGAGCTGAACAATATGAAGACAAGAAGCTTTAAAGGCCTTTGACTTTCAAGTTGCAGAGCACATTGGAAGCTTAGACCAAAATGAATGATAGAAAGCAGCTAAAAAGCAGCTTAGGAAGAGGAAGGGCTTGTCAAATGGAATTTCCCCCATTGCATTATTTTAAGTAGTGCCATTACACAGCTCTTTATGGAAGTCCTCTGATGTTTAACATGTATGACAATATCCTGCTGTTTAAGATAAGAAATGATAAAAATAATGGGAAAATGTAAATCGACTGTAAGTATCTGAAAGGCTTCTAGAACATCACCTTAATTCCTGCTGTTAAAAAAGTTACAAGGATTTGTCGTATTCATGAAGTATTTAGTTAGAGAGTTAGTGCTTTATGGTATCAAATGTAAATATTTTTTAACATTACTATTATGGTGTATTTTACATGGAATCTTCAGGGATACCCTGCTGTAGAAACAGACAGGTAGATTGTGTACACCTCATTGCAAACGTCTCCTGAAGATGAGGTGCCCTACTCTCACTCTTGAATGTCTTCTTTTTTCCCTTTTCTATTTTTTCCTAAAACCAGAAATATTTATAGGAAACATCTATTTACTCTCTATACATTAAAGAATATAATTGGTATAATGAATTACTGTTTGTCCTGCCCTTTTCCCCTGTGATACTCAAATAGGCAGAGAATTCATTACCTAATCTTCTTGCGAGTCCAAAGTCGATGAGTTTGATACTTGTACCAGTCTTGTTGACACACATAATATTTTCTGGCTTCAAATCCAAGTGGACAATACCCTGCTTATGAATGTATTGAACTCCTTCTGAAATCTGCTTCATGTATTTAATGCACTCTCTCTCTGTCAGTTCAAAGTCTTCATCAATGATTCGTTCAAAGAGTTCTCCTCCAGAAACCCTATGAAAGACAGAATAAAAAGAGACTTCTGTAACATATTCATTTGTGGAGTAATCAGACTTTTTTTTACAGCAATACAGAGTTCAGTATTGTGGCAGTCACTTCAGGATGCAATCTGTGTTTTGTAATTGCATTTTCCATAGACACATGGAAAATGTGAGAAGAATTGCCCCTTGTGTGTGGTATAAATCAATAGATATTTTCCATTCTGAATCTCTGTCGCAGGTGAAAACTGTGAAACACCGATGTTGTTCTTCCAGGCAGGAGGGATTTACATCCTGCCTCCAGGACTCGGTCACCTGCAGCTCACAGTGAAGTGTGTGCTCTGTGATTGCCACCCTGCTGACACGTGTTCATAGCACTGCTCCCGACTCCGAGCACACATTTCCCACTTCTTCCTTCCCTCCTGCCATCCATGAGTGCACAAATGTAGATAACATAATTTAGAAATAGAGAAAACTAAAATACATGGAATGGGTCCCAGGGAAAGAGGACAAAACTTCAAGCAGATGAGCAAAAATTCAGGAAAAAGAGAGATTGAGAGTGACAAAGGCTGAGGAAGGAAGAATTCCAATGATATGGTTAATAAAAAGCAAAGCTCAAAGGGTAAATTACTGACCCAAGTGAGCTCAGAGGGAATTTCCTCCTTAGCTATGACAGGAGAAGGATATAACCCACAACACTTTCAGTGTTGCTATTTTTAGCTGAGCTCTCATCACACTCCTTGTAGGTCAATTCCATTTTTATGCTAATTTAAGATGTGAAATAATTGGTCTTTCCAGGGTAGCATCTCCTGGGTTGAACTGTTCATGCAGCTGAAGTGGGATATTTTTAACCTAGATTTAATGAAGCATAATTTAAGTTGTGACTTGTTGGTTTTGGTTGTTTGTTTTGTTTTGTGTTTTGTTTTGCTTGTTTGTGGTTTTTGTGTTTTGGGTTTTTGTTGTTGTTTTTTTTTTTTAAATTCTGAGTAATTACTCAACTGGTTTATCTGCTTGCATCCAAAGATGGGAAATACTTTTTTCTTATGCTGTGAGTGAATGACCCGTAAAGAAAGGAGTCCGTAGTGAAGAGCAGCTTTGCTTTTAGAAATGAAACACACCACGGTCTTTATATGGTTTAATATTTTGCAGCGTTCATGCTTATTGCCAAATGCAATTGCACATTTCAGTTACAGAAAGAAAACACACAACTGAAAAGTGGCCTTGCCATGTTTTCAGGTTGCCAGATACATGATTATATCCCTCATGTATCAAACTGAATTTGAGACATCTGAAGTTCTGGATGCATTTCTTTCTTTGGCTGTAAGATTTCAGAAAATATGTGATTAGAAATGCTATTGCGGTTTCCTATGAATATGAAAATAGTAAGAAGAGCATATGCTTGACAAACTGAGAGGTTATGTTGGATTAGAGCACATTTGTAACATAAAGCAATAGTATTGCCAGACCTGTTGAATAAACATTCAGGGGATCTAGTTTGTTGTTGCTTTGCTAAGGCATTAACCAGTATGGGTGTTTATGAAAACATCTGCAGGCAAAATGTTTATATCTGGAGTAGTCTGCAAATCCAAATGATAATCATCCTCATACTGAAATTGTTTTTGACTGTTTAAACGCAGATAGTGATGACTTACTTGTACTATAAAAGTGCCATCCTTTTCAGATCCCTAAAGGGAAAACTTTTCAGAAATTATACCATTGTCTCAAGCACCACTTTTTTGCATATTTTTGTAAATGAACTACTGTTAATACATCTGCCTGCTGTTTTTACCGTGGGAGCTCTCAACACTCTGGTAGCAATGGTAGATTAAACTGCAATGCATTTATGGGATGAATATTGTTGCATTTATATCAGAAGCCAATTCCAATTTTATTTTTGCCAGTTAGGAAGCTGAATAAAACTAGTGTGGATGAGGTTCTACACACACACAGGAGGAGAAGTTGGCTTTGTTTGAACAGTCCAAATAGCTCAGAATCTAAATCTCTATTTTTTCTGGGTTCTCCTCTTTTCAGTCTTCTCTACATGAGTCGTATAGGAAAATATTCATGTCTATGGAATCACAGAATACACATCTAAGGTTTTGGTCCAGTAGGAACAGTGAGAAGAATCTACCTTAGAGTTGCCCAGGCAAATACTCAACTGCATTTTTAAAAATCTACCTTAGGAAAAAAGAGAAAACCCAAGCAACTTGTACCAGGTTAAATCACATCAAACGATAGACTTTAGTGCTGAGATTTTGCTCCAATAATCTTAATTTGCAATACAATAATCTCCTTCTGATCCATGTAAAAATAAACTAACTATCTGAAGTATATAAAACTTTGAGGAACTCACCCTCTAGTGCTGAATTACAGTGACAACATGCTACTATTTTCATATTTACTTTTTTCACTGAGATGCTTATGGTGGAACCAATATGTTCCTATATTTGAAAAGGAAATGCCTGAGATTTGCCTCTGACTTCCAGTAAATGTTAGATGGAAAGGTTTCCAGGCAAGAGCACATCATTATAGTGTTTAATTTAAAAGTAATAATAAAAAAATCGGATTTTATTTTGAATATGAAATCAAACCATATAAAATAGTGTAACGAGAAATATTAAAAGCAGAAAGTATGAAGTTTAAAAGGTTCTAGGAAAGGTATGGGGATCAAATTAAAATGAACAATTTAGAATAAATATCAAGGAGAAAAATCTAAGGGTGTTTCTCATCAATTTGAGTAGAAGGGGAGCTCCTAAATTCCAGTCACTGCTAAAATCTGATTTAACAGAGACTGATAGCAGGTGAGCTTGATTTATTTGAAACCCATGCATTTCAACTCTGATGGAAATAAAACAAACAGCTTGGATAGTAAGAATTTTAATGGTATTTCCCACAACTTCTTTGAATGCAAAGAAATATTATATTACAGCAGAAATGATCCCTTGGAGGCTGTTTATCAATACAGGTACAGTTGCTGGGCTGGTCAGCTGGATAACATGACAGTAGAGAGGCTACCAAGTCACCTGACACAGGTGTCGCACGAGCATCTCACTGCCCAGACCTGCTCTGCTGCTGCTTGACGCAGTGGAAATGTTGGGGGAGGCTCAAAACCCAAAAAAGGTGGCCACCCCAAACTAAATCCACATCCTAGTGAGACTGGGTAACAAAACTACTTTAAATTTGATTGCAGTTTTCTGTATTTTTAAAGAGTAAAACCCCTTTGCTGCCAAGGGGGAACTAACGGAATGTAAAGACATGTGCTATTCCAGACTCTTTATACATCTGCCTGTTTTCCATTAGGTCTGCCAGCTCTCAGTTCCAAGCTAAGCAGGGTTCCCTTCCCTTACCATCGTCAGTTTGCTCAACTGCTCAATTTAAAAATAAAAACACCTTCTTGCACATAAGTTCCAGGGTTGTAAAATCCAATCTCTGAAATATGCCAGTGCAGTAGTAGTTTGCACATGATCTAAGCAAGTGCCAAGCAAGCAAAATAGACATATAGTCTCTTTTGCCTCAAACAATTTATATCTTATTTAGAACTTCCAGCCAGCAAGAAAACTGCTTCTCCTTGCATCAGAGAGCACATGAAGTCAATGTGGTGGCAGAACTGTAACTAAAGTAACTTTTTGGGAAAAACATCAGCACAGATCAGGATTTAATTTACTTTCCAGCTGGTACTGCCACAAGTATGGGATTCACACTAAGCAGGTGCATTACGGATGATGCAGACATTGGTCATATCGGCCTTTATTGTTTGTGAAGCCTATTCAACACATGTTTAGAACTGCCTTAAGTTAAAAAAGTTCTCCTCCTTAAACAGATTTTTGGTTCCAAATGAAAATCGAAAATGCAGCTAACTTTGTTCTCACCTCTCCCAAGCGGGCAATAAGAGTAAGCTGCAAGACCCCACCACATGTACTTTAAGAAACAAGCAAACAAGACAATAAAAACTGTAGCACATTTTGACTGATTTTTAGAAGATTAACACAGATTCACTTACACAGTTTAAACAAGTTGGATAAATAATTGGAAAAACTTGCAAGATCTGAAAACTATCCAGGCCCTGCAAATTCTGAAGCATTTGACATTCCCGTGCCTGTAAGTTGCTACTTTTGTACACACAATAATTTTCAACATTGTTAACTTTGTTAGTGTGCTCTGCTTTATACTTACATTTCCAAAACCATAACGATGTTGGCTTTTTCTTCAAAGGCATCTACACATTGGACAAGTTTTGGATGGTGTAGGCAGTTCATGATGCTGATTTCATCCCTTATGTTTTCTTTTTCCTTAGCAGAATATGCTTTGAAAAATTTTCCTGCCCAAACTTTTCCAGTCTTCTTTTCAACAAGCCTGAAGACTTGTCCAAATTTTCCCCTGAAAATATATAATTATTTCCATAAAACGTTTTTGCAATATCTGGGCCACCACAAATAGCAACGATTTACTAAATATTCCAGCAAAACGATCTACTAAATGTTCCAGCACAACCATTCCATTCTGAAATAAAAATGTCTTAATATCAAGTATTATTCTATACTGATTTTGTGCAGAGCAATCGGAAAGAACTTTTGAATGAATACCATGTTTAGAGATACTCTGCCATTCCAGTTAACAAGTCTTATATAGGAGGGTTCAAAAACTGGGACTCCTACCAGGCTTTAATTCAGGTCTTTCTGCACACAGTTTTCTGTAGGTCATACACCTCTGAAGGGGCAGCAGATGGCACATCTCAGGTACAGGATGTAGGAGAAATCAGAATCTGAATGCTCAGGGCTTCAGCACTATTGTTTCCCACTGCTGTAATATACAATTCTACCTCTATGTTACACTTCTCAGGATTTGTTATTGGCAGCACACAGGATTCCCTGGCCTTCAGCACCGATCACTGAAAGATTATCATGGCCTGCAGTTCACACCACCACGAGTTGGGGCCCTGAGAAACACAGCCAGACTAATCACTGACCTTCTCTCAGCAATAGTATTAATGCTCCTGGGATTATGGCCGCTGTCAACAGAGATTCCAGCCCGTGGGCAGGATAATCTTATTACCACTAATGGATATAATGGAAATGCAAGTACACAATGTGTACCTTTTTTTTCAGATACTTCTAGGACACTGAAAAACGAATGAATCCTCTAGCTTTGTTCATTTGTGGGCTCCGTTTTCCTTGCCAGAAATACACGTAGTGCCTATTTAAATTTATCAGCTAATTGGAGCAAAGGATCTTTATGGTGTGGAGGCCAACATATGTTAGAATCTATTTTTACCACAACAAAGGAACCCAGCTGGGATGTTGAAAGTGCAAGACAGTCAAAGAATAAATGCACATGATCTTTGTAACTGGCTGGTAGCCTTGAAAACTGTGATTCTTCAAAAGCACAGTCCAGTACTTACGATCCCAGTCTTTCTTCGATGTTATAGACATCTGACACCTTCTGTTCAGTGTTGATTGTAACCGTCCGATATTCGACCTCTGTTTCTTTCCCCTCTACAAATAAGTGTTAAGGACCATGATTAAAAAACCCCAGAAAACCTGAATGAAGAACACAGATTCGCATTTGTCCTGTTTAAAACATGCACTTCTTACCATCATCAGATAGCTCTGCTTCATCCTCTTTAGGTTCTGTGATGAAAATAAAAAGACATGAATAAATTTTAATATGGGATATGGTACTTACATAAGATAGTCAAATTATTCACGGTGACATCAACAACGGACAGACCCTATGGCAAAGCAGCAAAAAGCAGTCAGGGAGTTTGTGCATTAACTTCATAATTAAAATCTCTTCACCCCTTCTTCATCACTATTGGCTATCCAGTCACAATCTAGTAACCATTTCTGAATAAATCAAGTTGCTGTGGTTTGCAGTACGTGTCAATTATACCTGCCCACTAGAAACATCAGCATACTGCATCAGTTCAAAGTCATCTAAGAAATACCTTTAGGAATGCCTCAGGGAATAAGCAAATAAATTGAAAATATTAAAATCAATAACACTTCTTGTTCAATGACAATTTTTTCTTGGCTTTGATGTGCCTTTTTTGGATTGTGAAGCCAAAAGTTAATCAAGTTTGTACATGAAAAGGTTCCCTGCAAAGCATCCAGATGAACTTTCTACACTCAAGATACTGAGAAAATTTGAACAGCATGCATTCCCCTGATCATGGTTGAATTTTGTAATCACTGAGGTCCAAAAGGAGCCTCAGTTCTGCAGGCAGACTCAAAGACAGGTGAACCCAGTGACCTAAGTCAGAGTAAAAGCTGGCCTGAGTGTCCTGATTTTCATTTTTAATTTTCATATACATGAACTGCCACTAGTGCTGCTTTTTGTCTGCAGGTATGAGGGGAAAGGGGCTGTAGCTGGAATGCTGTTATATATTACTTACACTGCTTGGGCTTGCTCCTAAGACCTGTGGCTATGACCAGTAATTTGAGAAACTGCAAAGGCTGTTTGTTGCACAGCGACCTGTTCAGTTCTCCCTATAGCTGCTGAAGCTGCACTTTGCCATCGTGGAGTGCAAGCCTAACCAAGGGATTTATCCCCCCTGTGTCAACAGATTTGTGTTATGAAACATTAATGCAGTACTCTGGGCGCTGTTAGGTGCTTTAGAGCACAGAGGTAGATGCAGAGGATGAGAAGAAAACAACAGAAATAAAGGGTGCAGGGTGAGCAGATAGCTGGTCTGAGGCATTGCCCTTTCACATCCTACACAAAATGCTGCATCTGTGTGCTGGTAGCAAAGCCAATCAAGTGGATAAAGTCTGTTGCTAAAGCCTTCCTCTTTTTTTTTTCTGGAGTTGCAACTCTTGCATATCCCTGCACAGACGAGCTGGTTTGCAGAGATCTACCAGAAGAGCAGGGAGGGAAGGGAGCCTTCCCCACCCGGGGTAGCTGTCCTCAGACCTTCCTCAGCTACGAACCACTCCTGCACAGAGCACATCACATTTTCCTCCCCTTTTAAGGGCTGTGTAAGGGAGCTGCTCCCAGCCAGGCTGCCAGTAGGTAATGTCTGCCAAATACTGCTTAGGCAAGAAGTCAGTGCCTGGTTCTGCAGTGACACTGCACTGAAGCCATGGAATAGAAACATTTTGGCCCACCAGTGGAAGCCTAAAATATATAAGTGGAACGTATCTGAGCTTGGTAAGTGCTGAGTAGCTGTGCTAAAACCTTTCTCTGAAGTGAGTCAACAGTACCAAATTTTCCTCAAACATGGCAATGCATGCTTTAATCTGTTGTGATTTACAAGCTTATTTTAGTAGCTATTTTCTTTAAATGCACAGTGAAAATTTAGCCATGCCTTTCTTCACTAAGATCATACTGACATTGCTAATATGTGCTGGCCACCTCAGTATGAAAATCAGTAATCAGACTTCCTGGCAGCCTAGAAAATCCCAAGTTACTCAGCTAAGTGTTTACATAGACGGCAGCTTAAAGTCCTGACTTTGACAGGTGCTGAACACATGCATTTTCCACTGCCTTTAATTAAAGCACCAGTTACAACCACACACTTGAAAAATCACTCTTTAGATGACTTGCTTTTTCTCCATGCTATCTGCAGTACCAAGAATTGAAATCAATAAGCCCTGGAATTGAGAGCACAAAGACAACCCCCTCCTCCTGCAAACAGAACACATTTTCTTTTTGCTCAAAACAACTTTTTTGTTGCTTTTTAAAATGTGTATCACAATAAATCATACACTTTCTAGCCTTTTGCATTAAATCTATGTAAGAAAATGCTCAGTCTGAAAAAGAAAAATTGTTTGCTTTGGTCCAGTACAGGTAGTGCTTGCTCTAGAAAAACAGAGAAGAGTCAGGTCTCCAACCCTAGAAGGCATTTGTCCTGCAACTAAAGAAAGAGGGCATTCAAACACAGGGAATTTTATTATGAAGAGCCAATACCATCTAGCTTCCTTTCAATTTTATTGCTACTCCTAATGTTATTTTCCCCGCTTTGAAGAGAAAGTGCATCTTGATTTAGATTGGTTTTAAATCTTGCAAATAGAGGAAAGTAATTTCTCAGCATGCATCCCATTTAGCACTTGAAGAGAAATATGATTTACTTTGGTTTAGAAATATCTGTTGAGAGGCTTACACAGTTGTGTGATGCTGCATCACTTTGCTGTCATTTTGTCTTGCTTTAGCAGTAAAAGATAACTTCACAAAGGTTATGTGGAACACTTAAATCTCCAAAGGCCTGCACACGTAAGTAAGGAGGGAGAGATACAACACACAGTCCACTCCTCAAAGACAGGAAAAATGGTGAAATTCATTATTCCTGTTCTGGGTATTTTGGTGAGGTGACTATCAAAGTCATGCTTGCACAGTAGGTAGATGGAGGTGTGCACAAAAATACGTGGTCACTTTCTGGTTTTGAAAAATTATGCTGACATTTGTGTGTTTCGAGTTTTAGTACCAGTTTCTGAATAATTTCTACAATGATCCAATTCTCCCTATTAGGCCTTTGAGAAAATCTTAAATAAAAATTAAGAGGTAAAAGATACTGAAAAATATTTTTAAAAGTACATGCAACTGTAATCAAAAACCCTAAAAAATATTTTTGGCATCTGTAATGCTGGAAAACCAACATGCTAAGTAGGATAGCCTTGAATTCACAGGCTGGGTGTACTAGGGGACACGGCACTGAGGCACACTATCATGCTGGGATTGAAAGCATGGGAACTACAGCTACCTACAAGGTGCCAATTCATTTTCTGCTTCATATTCTGTGCTTGGCTAGCAGCAAGCGCATTCATTATTTCCAAAAGCAAATTTGGGATAGTGTTTATGGCTTGTTTTCCCACAATGTGTCCAGTATAAACTTAATGAATCCATTGGTGTATTTCAGGTAAGCCACCAATCATCATTTTCCAACTGGGCATGGACTGGATGTGGAACACGTGTGAAAGATTTCATCTCACATTACCTGTGCACTGAACTGCAGAATTCTGTCAGCCAGCACTCACCCAGCAAGCCAGAATGAGAATTATTGCTTGCTTTCACGAGGCAGGGATTTGGGATCCCTGGAGCCAAGTTTCCACACTGGATGTATGCAAAACTGATGTGCTCAGACTGCCAAATGAAGTCTGTGAAGGACCTGAGGACAGTTACAGCCCAGCACAAGCATTCACCGCACAGACACACGTGGGAAGGAGGGTGTGCAGCTGTCTGGACTCCCTAAGCAACTCAAGGTAGAGTTCAATTGAATTTAGATTTTTTTTTTCCTCTTAAGAACTAACCTTCTTGTTTCTCTCCAACTTTTACCAGCTCAGACTCTTGGCTGGGCTCACTGATGCCGTACACGTTAGCAGCTCGCACGCGGAATTTGTACTCCCGGTCAGCCTGCAGGTCCTGCACGTTGAAAGAGGTGCTGCGGCAGGTGGTGAGGTCTGTCCATTTGTTATCCACTGAGTTCCAGATCTCCACGGTGTAGGACTGCACGGCACTGCCACCATCATAAGAGGAGCCATACCATGAGAGGGTGAGGGAGGAGCTCCGTATGTCTGACGCACAGGGAGTTCCGGCAGGTGGGTCTGGTTTATCTGCAAAAAACATACGCAAAGCACACCATGAGGATAAGAGACAGAACTTCCATCAGGGTATTCCTGGCCCTAGCTAACAGTCCTTCTCTTTCCATTCCATTGCTCTGCTTCACAGCTATCCTTACAGAAACTGTGGAGACTAAAACCAGGCCCAGCTATGCCTGCAATCTCCCACAGTAGTGCAAACCACTCCTTGGTGATCTTCCTTAGAGGAATACCCCTGTAACAGTGCCATCACTGTGATGCACTTTCTTCAGCTCCCTTCATCTGCTTCCACACTTCAGCGCCACTGCTCGCCTTTCACAGCCTCAGAAAGTGCCACTCATCCAAATACACCTGCGTAGCAGAAATACTAGAACCAGTTTGTTGCCATGGAAACAAGGCCTTGAAGGGTGACAAGTTTATCTGCCCACAATTTAGTGAACAAATTCATCTATTTGCAGTTTTTGGAAGTCTAGTACATTTTTCGGTAAGAAGGAGTTCAACTTAGAATATATAATTTAAATAGTGGAATTTTTAAAATCTCATATGCATTTTGGAAATTGTTGAGGAAGTGGAAGATACAAACTTCTGCATTTCCTCAGTTACAGCATTGCTACTGAAGTCCTTATTTACATGAGTAGATCCAATATCACCAGAAGCTGGTGCGCAGATGTGCAGCCAACTATGCAAACATCTGAGAAAATACAAAAGCCTTGCAGTTATACGACTTTTTCAAGATTTAGTTTAATGATTAATTATCAAAATTAATGTTCTTCTAAGACAAAAAAATTATGACTTTTAAAAGAAATTACTAGAAAATAACTGTGGAAGTTAAGAACTTCAAAAGACTTTTAAGGGAACAAATAGCTTCTCTGGAAATAATCCTCTCAAAAATAATCTAGCAAAACCTACAAAATAATGATGATGTTGATCTGGATGAACTAGTGGCCAAAGGTTGAAAGAGAAATCAAAGGATGGGATAAATGAGAGAAGATGAAAAGAAAAATGATAGAAAGTTTGAGATGCTACAAACAGTGGTTACACTGGACATGGACGTGGATAAAATCCTGTTCCATTTTGCTTGTTCAAACTGCTAATGGACCTTATCACTTTTTCTGTAGGAAAGGCAGAGCTGACAAAGCAGGCAAAAAATACCGCCACTTTCTCAGCAATAAAAACATCCAAATGCTGGGGAAAGCTGTTGTAGACTTTGATCAAAGCCTTCCTATGACAGACTATATCTCTCTATACTCAAATTATTTCTAGGAAAATTACTGAGCTGACAGAAATAGCCACAATTTGTCAGAAACATGCCTTTGGTTCTTGGACAGAGGAACCTCTCCTCTGACTGCTGTGGTTTAACTCACAGAGAGGAAAATTAGGACAGTCTAATCTGATCAAGATAGTTAAGTATCAGTTCACTATTTGGAAGAATACAAGTTTCACTACCCAGTGACTTCCCTGAAAAAAAATATTAGTTCAGTTGTGATGAAAAATACATCTCCTTACACAACTTGAACATATTAGAAGATATATAAATAGAAATTTTCAAGTACGAGGGAAAAGACTGAGAGGGAGGAAGGGAGGTAGACAGCGACTTTGCCACTGCATTCAGTATGAGAACGCCCAGGTGGAAGAAAAAGTGACTGCCAGAATCAAGATTATCTTTATTCATTTTGGCAACACTTAAAACACCATTCCACTAGGAGTCATCATTATACAGTACATCTCTTGTTAAACACACGTCAGAGACCAGATGCCCTTAACCTCTGGAATAGCTTATTGTCCTGCTTAGTGGTCACATTTTACTCACCTCGTTCTCTGGCAGAATGGAAGGGGCTATTAGCAAGCACGAATTTCTAGAGTAGATATATAATGAAATGAATGAAAGAGGAGTTACATCATTTGTTTAAGATTAGAAAGAGAGATTGCTGCAAAGATGAGAACTGAATCTTGATCTCCTGGTGCCCAAACAGCAGCACCCCTCTTCCCTGTACTGATCCTGTCCGAGCCTCCCTGAAGCTGCAAGAAGTGAGGATTCAGTGCTCACACCATTTAGAGTATCAGCACCTTTGTAACCGTACCCAAAGCACCCAGCAGAGAGCTGCTGGCATGGCACACATGGATTGTATGATTTTAGTCAGACAGTAGCAACAGCATCTTCTTTTCACTACAACTTATTATCCATGCAGACCTTGCTGGGAATGATTTTCTGTCCTTTTCAAAATCTTTACAGAAGAAGAATATTCAGCTCTGTGTCCTGTTTTCCTCCTATGTAACCATCACTGCATCATCTCAAAATGATGCAGATAGCAGAACTTGAATAAGTAACAGCCGATTTATCCTAAATCCAAACAGAACAGAACAGTTGCTGATAGCAGGAGGGAAATACTTGGAAGAAAAAGCCAAGCCGGTGGTCCATCACCTTACAGTGGCGTCTGCTGAGGTTTGTCAAAGCAGTGCAGATTCTCTGACATCTGCTATGCACACAGCCAGACCTGGGTGGATGTGCTTCTTTAAAAAGAAAGTGTTAGGTTGCTTTAATGCTGGGCACTGAATTTCTATGAAGAAAATGTGCCTATGTTTCAGTATTTGCAGAGCACGGTAGTCTGCTTCCTGTGCAGGACATGAAAATACACTCTCTCATTGCTGACTTTCAACACACTTCTGTTTCCAAATGAAACTCTGGGCATGATTTATCAATTGTCTAGGCCTCAGTTTCCTCAGCGAGCTCTCTTTCCATGACTCACCTAGACAACTGCAATCCCTTTGGCCAGCATGGTTTACAGAAGCAGGGCTTAGGTATGTGAGCACTGCAGAGAAAACATTCATGGCCAAGGGGACATCAGTGGCAAAGGAAATGCTACATGGCTTTAGACTAGCAGATACTAGTCTAAAGCCATGTAGCATTTCCTTTGCCACTTGGGAATATTTCTACATTCCTAACGCATTTTCCCCAATAGGCAGAAATGAAAACCTGCAATCTTGGCTGGACTCTATTGAGCCAGAAAGAGGCATGTTTCTGTTTGAAGTCTATCGTGTGCTGCTGCTTGCAGATCTGTTCAGTGTATAAATACTGTAGTAGCTGCTATAGGAGATCATAAACAGGAATGAAAGCCTAATCTTTGCTCTTTTTTAATATGACAGATGTATACGTACCATTTTACCATGCTTAAAATGATTTGGTATCAGACTGGATGGTATTCTACAGCTCCGCACATTCAGAGAATCTGCAGATGGTCTCTCCATGTGTCTGTTTTGTTTCTCAACAGTTTATTCTATGGGGATTTTAAAGGTTACCCTGTATTCATCTGTCTATATTGAAAGCTAGAATATTTTGCCAAACTACATTCCCTTCTGGAATGTGAAATCCCTATCAGCACAATTAACTGCTTCCAATAAAAATATCCCATGGGTTAAGGAGGGGTGTGGAAGACAAGAACAGTTCTCTGTTTTGTCCTTCACTTTTAGTTTTTACTATGCCATTAATGTCCCTGAGCTGCCTGTCTCCAGTATTCCACTGCATGTTGTATGCAGTCCTTGACACGCACAGTCATATTTCACACTTAAGCTTATATTATGAGGGCTTTACATTGGCTTTATTGGACCACAATTTTGTTCTTCCTGTTCTGGACCAAACCATAGCTACAATCCAATACGTGAACTAGAAGGAAGGGAGAGCATCCAAAAGTGCACTTGTGCACATTTCTGTAGGAGAAGGAATTAATTTAAAATATTGAGCTCTAACTTCAATTTCATTGTTACATGCCACAAAAGAAAGTCATCATAAGGTATCTTCACTATATGAAACTAGGGGTACTCCAGCCTCGGCTAACTTACAGCACGTACATAACCCCTAAGTCAAGACTTATGATATTCTAGATTTTCATGGTCAGACTGGCTGTATCCACACAGTCCTGTTGAACCTCGTCAGAATCCTACAAACTCCAATGCCTTTGCATGTAAATCTCTCTACCAATATCAGTAGGGTTGCCCAAGTTGGCTTCCAAAGCCTTGTGGCAGGCAAAGAAGCTGGATAAGCAGCTAATTTGGCCTCAAATCTGACTCAGGAACTGTTTGCACAGCAGCACAGAGACTGCATTAAGTCACTGACACCAGCAGCACGGAGGAAGCAGCAGGAGTGACTCTTGTGTGCTGTAAGACATAAACCAAGCAGAGATGAGTAAGAGAGACTAGAGGTGATGTGAAGGAGGGCTCTACTGCTTTGTAGCCCTTTGTGCTCCAGCAAACCAGGCAGAGATCAAACGCCCTGCTTCTCAACAAAGGGAGGTGTAAATTACCACTACCCCAACAGCAAGGAGGTCAGGTTCCAGTTTATTCTTTGTGGCATGTGTTCCTTAGGTCAGATGATAATGTCATGAGCTGGCCTCACATGAAGTGTGTAAGCCACTTTAAAGACCATACCAGCACTGAAACACACACTTGTTATTTACTCTCAAACTGAATTCAGCTGCACTTCTTCCTCAGATAAATTCTCAGAAATATTTTGGTAAACAGGTTTTGATACACAGCCTGAACTAAACTTTAATTAATTTGTGTTTGTGCACTCTGAGAAACATAAAACATAAGCATGCTCAGCCTTTAAATCATTGCTATTTATCAGACAAATTTAACTTGATGTCATTGCCTTTTTTTCAGTGATGTATTGGTTAGAGCATGGTGCTAATAACACCACGGTTGTGGGTTCAATCCCTGTACAGGCCATTCACTTAAGAGTTGGACTTGATGATCCTTGGGGTCCCTTCCAACTCAGAATATTCTGTGATTCTGTGAAAATTCCTTCACATAAGGAAAGGGACTTTCTCTCTTTCTGCATAGAAGTCTAACCCACAGCTCATCCTGGACATCCACATAATATGAAACTGTGCTATCTAGACCTCACTGCCTTCTCCATGTGGCTCAGTTTACAGAGCCCTCAGAACACAAGAACCATTCCAAGAGACCAAAAAAGGCAACAATCTCCTTATCTAACTGAGTACAGGGAAATGGAAATTGTTCTGCTACTTGCTGTGAGGGTCAGGCTGAGCCAAGGCGAGGCGTCAGAGTTTGCTGCACATTAAGAGCTCGCACGGCCCTGGCTCTTAAGCAGAGATGTTGTTCCAGCAGAAAGCCTCTAAGAACTGAGAACAGTATAGCCACAGCCTCTGAAAAGTTTTTTTTTTCCTTTCTTTTATGAACAGAGACAGCACTGAAGCAATGTCTCTGAAGTAGTTTGCTTTATCTGTCCTCAAAATTGGTTTGTTTTCTTTCTAAATCCAGTTATCATATTACTGTATAATACTATTATTAGCTATTGTGATATTTGTCTGCCAGATAAAGAACAGACAGAAAGAAACAATTTAATTCCATTCCGCAAGCTGTTTAGCCAGGGAAGGTATTTAATATGCTGCAAAAGCCAGTTGAACACTGTCCATGCCGACAGCACTGGCAAAGCTTTCATTTGAAATCCATCAGCAGGAGAAAAGCGAAACCATAAAAGGTCATAACTGAACTCGGCACTATCGCTGACAGGGCTCGGGGTCATGGCAGACCTCGCTGCTTTGCTTGGAAAACTACGCCCTGCAGCTCTTTTTCCACGGGAGAGGAGTGCTACAAGTAGAGATATTACTACCCCTTACCACCCTGTAACAAATGTACAATCTGTATGTTAGTGTACTATAGGTTTAGGATAAAGTTAAACTAGAAAATGCCTGTGTTCTCCTGCAAAACAGCTCAAGAGAAACTGGAATGAATATGAGTTTTCTTCTAATGAAACAGCCTCCCCAGCAGAGGCAAGGACCCCATAGTTAAGATTTGTTAGCCCAGAGTTTGAAATTTACACCTCCACTGTAAAATACAGTGCAGAATAGTCTCACCACATGGTTCCTCCTGACAACTCTGCCATAAAACTAAGTTATTTAAAAACTGCCCTTTTGAGACCTGTGGATAAAGTAGCTCACAAATACTGGGGGCCCAGAGCATCGCTTTGTGCTGTTGGGGTAACAGAGGCATGAAAGTGTAAAATGACCTTGCCCAAGGACACACGGGATAATGGAGCTGGGAACGAAACCAGAGCTCACCACTCCCACGCAAATGCCCTCAGCACAAGAACATCTCCTTCTGCCACAGGCCTAATGGAACAAACAAATATATAATGCATTCTCAGGAGCCTTTTTCTAAACCATCTGCTCCTGAGCCTGAATCAACAAGCTGTTCAGATTATTCATGTGCTACACGTTAGGTATCTGCTTTGATAACTGATTGAATTAGAGCTCCCAAACCTGCCCACTGAAAGGCAGAATAAATTTTAGGAGCTTCCCTAGGACTATTAGTGGATTAGTCTCCATTGGAGTGAGTTTGGGTCCTAGGAACCCCATGCTTGCATGCAGGAGTTGTGATTAATCATTTTTGAGTAACTAAGATATCCTTAGGATTTAACAGCAGGTAAAATACAGGAATTTTGTTGTGATTATCAAGATATTTATTTTCATCCTCAAAAAAAAGTTGAAGGTATGTATGAGGAAAAAGCAACTATGCACGGAGTTCTACTGAAATTTCTCCTAACAGAAATGACGTTGAAACTAGATGGCCATTCAAGGGATAAATCTGGATTAGTGTACCAGCACTGATGGATAGAGCACCGTAAGCTGGTTTTCCTCTACACATTTTTATCTTTCTGTGAAAATTTAGCTTTGGTACAGCTGCAGAGTTTTGCCACTATGCATCAGTGGGAGGCTGACAGTGGAGGTTACTATACTCTTGAACTACAACAGCACCAACATAAGACATCTCTTCCTTAACCACCGTTGTAGTTGCCCTTTAACCATAAAACCAGTGACAGAAATAGTCCAGCAATCCAGTGGAATTTGAAAGGTTAAAGGTTACAGAGCAAGTCCACCCACATATTCTTAGGAAATTCACTGCATTCTTGACCTGACTGTAAACAGGGAATCACATGGATACTGCAAGATATAATCGGATCCTTCTCAAAAGAAGGACTTCAGAATCATTCATATTTGCACTTCTGAGCTGCAATATTCTGTGTCAAAATATCTATGGATGTCTCGCTTCACTGTCTGCTTCCCAGATGTCTGCACTTAGTTTTTCAGAGAGGGAACACAGAACCCTGACCACTGGGTCCTCTCTGTCTGAGCAGTGAGCAATGAGCCAGATTTCTCAGGATCTCACACAGTGCATTCACAATGCTGAAATGGTCACTGTGTGCTGCTGGTTTTGCTACCACTTTTCCTTGTAACAGAGTTTTGGGGCAAAAAACAAATGCTGATATAGCTTGCATATCTGTGGCTTGTGCAACCAGAACCAAGCCCTTCATAGCAGCAATTAATAATCCTAGCATTACATTCAGTGACTCTTGGAGTTAGTGATGATCAGACCTTGTTCTCAGCTAAACTTGTATTTTCTCATTTGTGCTTGTAAAGACTGTGCTCACACAGATTCTGCTAAAGGCATGGAAGTAACACCCTCCTCACAGAAAGTAACTTCCCCATCCCAAGTCAAGTATGGAATGGAGCAGAGGAGCAGGTATTAGTGAATTCATGTTATATTAGTTGCATGCCTGTGTGCAACATGCTTACATATATGTATGTGTGTGTGTGTGTGTGTGTGTCCGTCCTCGAGTACTTGGTTTATCACTTTCCAACAGTGGAGATGGCTGCAAAACACAGTATGTGCACCAATGCTGAGAGTAATAAAAACGCCATAACTTTTAACTTTAGGCCTCTCAGGGTCTAATGACATTGCTCTCCTTCTTTTGCATATATCTACTGTAGAGCTTACTAATCACCATGATACTTATATGTGTGTGTATAATACATATACAGATATACATTATACACACAAAATACCACACCAGGAACAATACAAATCCCAAAGGATTTGTAAAAGACAAACAAGGCTAATCAAAATCAGTCCCCAGGTAGGCAGTACATGCGTTTCTACTTCTATCTTTAAAAAAGTAGAAGACAGCGCTAATATCCAAATTATTCACCAAACACTGATCATCAGAAAGCCCCTGCATAGTAGGCATGGAAACATGAAGCAATGTGCCCAAAAGCATGAAGCAAGCTCGTGGCACAGCTGCAGAACAGATTATTTCTCTAGTACCAGATACCCTTGTTGAATACTGGGTTATTCTTCTGACTCTGTCATAGTATCCAGCTTGAGCCAGTATGAAAACCAAGCTTCTTTTCCAAAGGTGGTTACAGACCTGGGTCTATCACACAGCTAAAATGTTCAGAATCATAAATTTGATAAATATATCAGTATACATCCAATAAATGGCATGAAAGGAATGAATATTCCTTGCTATTACTGTAAAGTGAGGGCTCTACCTTGCCTAAATCAGTCATATCTTACACTAAGCTCATTGTTGGCTCATTTAACAGCTTTGGCAACACCAGTCCACTTCAGTCTGACACACTGTCTGCTATAAATCATTAGCTCAATCTCACATCAGGCTGTTTCAGTTTTGGAGCAGAAACATGTTACAAGATCTCCCTAGAGAGATCAGTCAGCTAAGGAAATTGCTTGCTTTAGAGAGCTGATCATAACAACAGAGAAGAGCTCAACATGGACATTTTGGGACCAGTCGACCCTTCAAAAGAAGATACTACTTAACTTGGATGTCTCACAGACTTGCAGGTCTCCCAGTGTTATTTGTGCTTGTACAAAGTTACACAATGAATCACAAGGCTCAGTCCTTGTAGCTGAGTGCTGTGCACTCAGCATCACACCATTATTTAAAAAGTCTCCTCTAACTTGTTTACTTATCAGTGCATCTGCTGTGTGGACTGCACACAGCTCACACTGGAAGCTGAGTGTAATGGACATTTTGTTCATTGATATTCATTAAAGTAAAAAAAACCCCTTAGAATAAAGTCGAGGTTCTTTAAAGAGCATCCTTTCCCATGGCCCAAACTGCATCAAATAAAACTATTCAAATGTCTTAAGTGTCAGAACCCTTGCACAGTTTAATTAAGATTATAGTTGAAGCCTGAGTCTGACAGTTAAATTTAAGACTTTGGGAGCTGAATTCAAAGCAATGCAGGGTATCTTTGTTTCCCTAAATGTCATTATTAAAAATAATTTCTACAAATTGTACCCAGATAGAGTTTACAATCTAGGACTCAGGGTTTAAATCATAGCAGGATCATTTCTGATTTGAATCCTGGCAGATAAACTCAATCCTTTGTCCTCTGATTGGAGGTTAAGTCAATAATGTTATTTTTTTTGTGAAGAAAGGTCTTTGACAACTGCAAGTATAAACCCAAGCTCCAGGATGGTCTTAAATATCCTCAGGAAGGTCTTTAGACCTTCTGTTCAAAGCAGGATCAGCTATAATGTCAGACCAGATTGTTCAGATGCTTATCCGATCTGAACTTGAATATCTCCAGGGATGGAGACTGCACAACTTTTCTGGGCAACCTGCTCCTTGACATGTGTTACAGTCCAAACTTAATTTGAGAAATGTTTATTGGAGTCTTTCACATCAGAAAGTTGCCCATCAGCATGAAGACTTTGCAACCTACATGGTTGTAAGAGGTAATAATAAAATAAATACATCATTATTTCCATATTTATTTCATTTTATATTTTAACAAATGTCTTTGATTTGCTGAAATTCAGAACAGCCAAGCCTGTTAGCTAGCCATTTGAGAAACACAGCTCAGGTACTCTCCTCCAGAAAGCAATTGTTCTGTATTTGTAGTTTCCATGTAGTTTCAACACATCCAAGGCTCGGCTGTGGAGTGTGATCAGGCAACAGCATTTTGAGCACACAACGTACACATGGATGTGCCTTTTCTTGGTAAACGTACAGGGAGGCAGCTCACACAGAGTTTAGAGCCTTACTCTAAAGAGCTGAGGCAAACAGAGCTGATCTCTAGCACCAGGACTTTCTCCACAAATGCTTCTTAAGAAAGTCAGGGCAGAGAGGGCAAGTTTCTTCCCAGTACTTGGGATGGAGCAGAGAGAATGGACAGGCAGGAATTTAGGACTAAGAAAGAGCTTTGGCAGACTGAGAAGTCTTAGGTTTTGCATAGAGAAACATGTCTACCCTGTTTTGACTGACAGGCTTTAGAGAAAAGTACCTTCCAACTTCAGTGAACATTTGACACCTTTAAAGGTGCAAACAGTGTGAAGGATTTTATCTCACTAGTGAGATTCTAATCCCCTTCCTAGAAGGAAGACATTTTTGCTTCCTTTTCCTACAATTTTGAGGATCCAGATGGAAGAATCTGGCCTTAAAATCCATGTGTAACAAACTAGGAGTTGTGAGGCCTTGTCGTGCCTTTGGCAGTGCTGACATCAGCGAGATGTCTCACTGAAGAGCTTGGCAATTTTACAAGATGGAATTTATTCTTTTTAGCTGGAAACAGAGAGCTTGTCATCAGCCAAAACACATGGCAAACTCCTGCACATTGTAAGGATTCTTCACCCAGCTCTCCCAAAAGCATCTCTGGGAATCCCACGATTCTCTGGCACATTTCTTAGGGAAGAGTAAAGCAGGAGGCTGAGATGTAGCTTTATAAGGTTATAGAATTCAAAGACTTTCAAACCAATTAACTCCAAAGGATATAAAACAGTGACTTATATAATAATGAGTCAAGGCTCACACAGTAACAAGATAATAGGAATTGTCGGCCTTGTGCAGCTAAAAAAAAGTCCATCTTGCCCAATAACCTGCTACAATTAGCTGCCTGCAGCAGTTGCCTAGGAAAGAGTGAAAAGGAGGGAAACGTAAGAAGCAAGTAATCTCCTGCCATTCTTCTAGCTGCTAATCAGCTGTGTTGCGGTTTTGCAGCCAAAACTATACCCAGACCAATGTATATGATTACTCAAGGACCAGTGGTGTTCATTTTTAACCTGGCTATACTTCTGACCTGTACAACCCACTGTTGGAAGGGGTAGTACAATTTCTCTATGCATCATGGGAAATTCTGATTCTATTTTCTTCTGTTCTGGAATTCTCTGGCACGTTGCTGAAACCTACTTGATATTCTTACTCACCCATTCAGTTATCTTTTAACTGCAATGAAAGCCACAGACTGGATGAAAGGAATTCATTTAAATAATTAGGAAGCCTCTATTGACAAGATGTAGAACAACATGCAATTGAGGCACATTCAGTCTGCTTCAGTGCATATTGTACCTGAAAGTGTGATTCTACTTATTAAACTTTGTATGGTATTCCCTGGATGGCTGCAGTGAATCCCCAGTCCAACTTGGGTTAAAGGTATTTTGCCATTGATTCCATTGGAGTCAGATATTCATCTTTGGCCTTATACCCACGTTTCTTGCCTTGCTCACACCCCTGTGGCTGTCAGGGCACCACCTTTTGGGATAACCCCTCTGCAGGCCACAGGTACAGAGCCCAGAAACAGACCCATCGCACAGACAAATGTTTTAGCCAAATCATGTCTTAGCTTGTAGAACTTCCTTGGATTTCCCTGGAAACTCTTTGCTGTGCATCCACACCAAGGTGGGTTCAATTAGCCCTTTCAGAGCTAGATGTCACAGCTCTAGATTTTGGCTGATCCTCACTAGGCTGCAGTTTTATCTGCAAATATACTGCAACTGTCTACCAGCCTACATCTCTGTGCAGCTGTCCACAGCCTCCTATAACAAACCTGATGGCCTAGGACAACCTGACAACCTGACAAGGCTGTTTGGATGGCCTAGGAGTGTCACCTGACAAGGCTGTTTGAAGCTTTAAGATACCTGTGTAAAAACCCACATATGAAGGGCTCCTTATTCAAAACAGAGTTTTTTTTATTCACTGCTTTCTGTCACTGTGAAGCAGTAGACCTTGGTAGGAATTTAAAATGGCAACTGTTCTAAAAAGAGCTGTTTTTATCTTGTGGGGGGATTTTTTTTTAAGCATGAGCTATCTTATGTCTTTTATACCTTCATCACCATGGAATTAGTAATTTTTCCAAATAAACACAATATAGCCCTACTGATCTTGCTTATAGTCCTTATTAGAATGTCACTGTCCATTTTTTGAAGTACTAGCTTTTTATTTCAGTCTTCTTAACCAATTATTTTATTTAACCTGTTGCATATCATTATATAAAATGCAAACTTAGACTGATGTCTGAAGAATAAGTATATATATAAAATATTATTATGGACTTACCAACAACTGTAAGGTTGACTTGTGCTTGTCTGCTGCCAAGTTTGTTCTCTACAACCAGAGTGTAACATCCACAGTGTTCCTGCTTTGTTGATGATATTGTTAGCTTGCTGCTGTTTTCAGCATTCTCAATTTTAATATATTCATTTTCTTGAATCTGCCGAATTAAAAAAAAGATAATGTGATAGATTTCTTTGTATCTGAAAGAACTCAAAGAACAATGCAATGTTATCAAACTGAGTGTTATCTGCAGATAACTCTGTTACAGAAGTGCAGCTTCTGTAGAATATGTGCAGCTGGTAAACTGTGCAATCAACACAAATCATCTAGAAGTGCAGTGGAACATTATAATGGCTCCAGTCCTGCAAAGCCAACAGGGAGCACTGGTGTTGCTGGAACGCCACTAAAGAACAGGAGTTTCACTTTTTAACTTCTCTTTGACAGGCTGAAGGTGCAAACTGTGTAATTGTCAAAAGAACAAAGTTTGGTCTCACATATGTTAGAGAAACCACAATGGAACAAGGATTTAGCCTTACTTCATTTGCCATTCCCCTTCAGAAGCCCAATGTGCAAACCATCCAGAGCTGTGACTTTTACCCTCTTGTTTTAACCAGGCTTATTCTGTACTTCCACACAAACTAGGGTAGCAGTTTCTTGGGTTTGAACAATTGAAGATGATGTATGAAATGGAGATAGAATGCTACAGCTGTACAGAGAGACATTCAAAGAGCAGATTGTGCTTTCCCATAGCATTTTTATTTTCTGGAGAAGCAAAAATCAAAATCTCTTCTGAATACCATAGGTATAGTATGCACTAGTTTTTAATTGAAACAGAGCTATCATAGCATAAATGGCCAAAGTGACTTAGATTTTAATCATTATTAGCTTGAGACATGACAGTTCTTTAAAAACCTCATAATGCTACACTGCAATTACAGAAGCTGTACGCTCTGTTCTTATGAAACAGACAACATAATGTCAATGCCCTTCTTCCTCCCACCACTTCCTTCTTAGATAAGTGACTCTTCCAAGCCATTCTCAGAATTTAATTAAAAATGAAGGCTATTTTGTTTGTCTTATCTTGTCTCATATATTCAGAGAAGAAGAAATCAAAAGTTTAAGAACAGGACTTTCCCTGCTCTTTCCACAACTGAGACAAAACACATGCACTGCTATCTGCCCAAAAGTAACTTTAGAAAGATTCTCCTACAATAACTCAAATAGAAAGTTTGCAAATGGGATTACGTAGGGTTAAATTATACTGAAAGATGTTCCACCCTGCCCACATTCTTCTGAGATTCTAAACTGTCTTTTATGTTTTGCTTCATTAAAATTAGTCGAGGGGTGATAGTAGAATTAGATCTGTGTTATTCAGAGAAAGCCCTGAAAGGATGCAGAGAACGTCCTGAAGGAATGCAGAGAAAACCTTGAAAGGATGCAGAGACAGACCTGAAAGGATGCAGAGACAGACCTGAAAGAATGCTCAGTGGCTTGCAGTGCTTGTGGGGAACATGGGGTTGGATCCCTGCTATCCTAAAAATAAGTCACTGGTTGTAGTTAAGAAGCTTCAACAGCTGGCAGTGTTCAGTGATGGACTTTATTCCTCAGCTAGTGAAGAGGCTTTCAGAGGCTTTCCCCTCTTCAGCTGAGCATAGTTCCAGCACCTCTCCACTACACTGCCATGGCATACAACAGTATGGGTCACAGATTCTTGACATTCCCTTTCTTCAAGCAAAAGACACTCTTTTGGAATGTACCTGAGAGAGGCCACTGTGGCTTTCCTGCGTCTGAGGGAATGTGAGGAAGAAACGTGGAGAGGACGCTGCAGCAAACAGCAGCAGGGCTGAAATCTCAGCTCACCACTTGCTGGATCTGCTCAAATAACAGCTACAAATAACTCCCAGTAAACTGTCAGAACACTTGGCTGGTTTTCACTTTTAGGACTGGGAATGGAACAGAGTTGAAATCAACCACATTTATAGAAAAGGAAGAAATCTAAAACAATATATGGTGAAGTGTAAGTGAAAAACAAAGCAAAATTATGGTGCAGCACAGGACACAGTAAGTGGCTCCCCTTTTAAATTAATAAATGAGAGACTGCTGCCCTCACTTGTCCTCCCACAGTGTTTGGTAACCTTCCTGAAGTTTTTTTTTCTTTTCTATCTATTCACCATAATGAATAATTTAAAAATTTTTGTCATTTTAATTTATGATTTTGCAATACTTCACTTTGTCTCACAGTGAATAACTAAAGAAAAAAGTATAAAGATAGTAAAAATAGCATTTTACAAAGGAAAAATATGTTGAATCATAGATTATGGATCTGATATAGGCATTAGGAGCCGCTAGTCCTTGTTATCACATAGATCTTGTATATTAAAAAGATCTTGTATATATAAAATCTATATAAATAGGATTGTTGTAGTCAACAGTGAATTCGGAATTCTACACAAACCAGAAACTCACTTTTGAGGGGTACATTTTGCCTAAATGTTAAGACAGAGCTCAGCAAAATCAAACACTGGATGTCACTGAAGCTTCTAAGACTTATTTTTTGTGGAAAGGAATGGTTAACTCCAGTCTTGAAGATAAAGAAACTTAAGGAAATATAGGAGTTCAGGAAAAACCCCACCCTTTCCCCTAAAGTAAGAGGTTATTTGGAGTTAGCGAGGATGGACTCTGGAATACCCTTTGCTCTAACAAACTGTTTTGAATTCTTTCAATTAAATGCTGACACATCTGGATTTAGAGTCTAAACTTCCTTCTAGGAGGAGATGTTTTTATTTATGTTCTATAGAGTGCATAACAAGTTCAGAATGAAATAAACAGAACAGCAGCTACAGCAGATATTTATATTTGCTTTGTCCTAACGTGACATTTCATCTTCCAGTCTGAACTTGCATATTGGGTTATTTGATTTGAAGTGGTTTGATTTTAAGTAGCTCTGTTAAAGCAACTCTCTTTAGAAACTGCCCTTATGGACACGTGATAGACTTTAAAGATATTAATTCAGGTAAAAGGAACTTTAAACCTATGGAGTGAGGGCACTGATGTCATGGATTGCTGTTGTGCCCTGTATAGAGACATTTGTGTTGCAAGACAATTCACTCAAGCTTTTAATATGGTATTTTGCCCTTCTGGCATAACTTTAGATCCAGCATCAACAAAGCAGAGGTCATTTTCGAAGGAGAATAATGTCTCCTGTGAGAGATACTTTTCAGGTACCTGTATCTTTCCCATCACTCATCCTTTGATTCATGGTCTAAGACTTTTCACAAAGAAGTGGTCACTTGTTATAGGAGGGGACAGGCAGCAAAGGGTTTAAACTGGAGCAAGAAAGATTTGGGTTTGGCATTAGGGAAAAAATTCTAACACTATGGCTATGTAAGCACTACAATAATTTGCTAATGGAGGTTGTGAAATGTGGACACTGAAAAGCTTTAGCAGAGGAATTTTTCAGCTTTCTGCTGCATTCTGTGAGAACTTTATGTTTCTCACAGAAACGATGAAAAACATTGTTAAGGGTTTTTTGTAAACTATTTCTCTATCTTTACACCTGCTGTTTTTACCAAAGGATTGTTATGATATTCAGAGAAAAATATTTTGAAATGGGTGTTGTGTGGACTGACCAATCACCCTGATGGGTGGTTGGTCAGAGGTCCAATAACTTTCTGCCATTCAAGCAAACATTAAGCGAACTAACATATAAAAACCCATCTGTATATTAATAAATAATTCCGTTCTCCTGAATTCTGGATGCCTCATTAATCTCCGGCCCGGGGTACAACAGCGACAGTGAAATATTTATCAGTGAAATGTTTTCAGCAGAGGTGAGGAAAACATCTGCAGGAACAACATGGACTTTGCCAGTTCCTCAGGAAGGGAGATGGACAAATGGGAGATAGTTACTGGTGTTCCTTTCCAGCTCTACTTTCTCAATGATTGTTAAAAGAGACCAGAAAACAATTTACCTGCTTACGGAATTTCATCCAGGTGCAGGTTATGGGTGCTGTTCCTACCACCTTGGCAAACAATTCCACTGCTTCACCTGCACGGACTTTTCTGTCTTCTGGGAACTGAGTAATCTGAGGAGGAGCAGCTGATGGGAAAAAGTAAAATAAATAAAATATCCATTTAAATGACTATAATTTTTCTTAAATTTCAAAACACACATTTCTCAGCTCAACTGTCTCAGTGCAACATTTGAAATCCAGATTAGCAGTTACTGGTTGCTTGCAATGAAAAAAATTCTGTGGATTTGTTAATTCTAGGGGAGTGAAGCAATAACAATCTACCCATCCAAAGTTTGTTCATGCAAGACCAAGGTACAGACATCCAAAAGACAAAAACATTGTCACCTACCACCAATTCCAAATCGAGTTTATGAAATTTTGGTTTGGGTTTTTCAGAAAAACTTCTTTTTCTTTTGCCCTTTGTGTTTTTGAAGGATGGCTCCAGCTACATTCTTATCAATTTGCATGTGCTAAGGGGGTCTGCAAACCTGCTTTCTGGTGTCATCAATGGCATTCAGAAAATTTAAGACTCAAGATCTGCCTATGAAGATTCTGGCTTCTGTAGCCAGATAAGCATTGTGTGGCACAGAAACATCACGAGAGACAAGGAAGGAAATTGATGTCTTTCTCCATCACGCTAAATTTCCCCATGAGCAATGGTGGATCTTTTTGACTGTGTATCACAGTGCTTCTTTTAAACCTTGCAGTCCCGTTTGTCCCCCTCTATTTCTGAATCAGGCATTTCTCCTTCTCTTCCCTCTCACTGCCTGAGTATCAATAGATGGCAGAACATCTCTTCTGCTAACAGTGCTCCTTCCTGGCTCTCAGTTGTGCTGCTGAGTGTGTCAGACCCAAGGGTAGCTGCTAAGCACAGATGCCAGAAATATCATAGGCTGGACAACTCCAGGGTGAAACCTATACTGCTGCTTATAAAAGCAGCATGATAAAAAAATTATTCTTGTGTGTGTATTGGAGGGGAAGGAGGCAGACTTGAGGACATATTGACAGAAATGGTAAGAGGCATTCCCTAATATTACAATGAGCTCACTGTCAAGTGTAACAATATTTCCAAAGCACAGGGCTACTGGGCATGAAAAAAGTGCTTTCTTTTCCTTTTCAAAGTAATTAAAACAAAGTGGGTTTTCCCTTCCTCTAGACTTGACCTTTTAAAAGTGTTTCTGTTTTGAAAACATGTGAAGGAAACTAGGCTGAGGTGCATATCTGACACAGAAAGCAGCTGGAACAGTTTAAAAGTCTGACAAAGTTTTAAGACACTGAAAAGAGGTTCCTATAGAGGAAATTTCCTTGTAACTTTAAATACAGATAGCTTTGCCTCAGAGACTGCAAACACATGAACAGGTTACCATAATGCCGGTGATGAGGAAAAGTAGAGTCTATCACCTCCGTGGTAGCTACTCATGCAGAGGATTCTGTGATACACAGAAAAATTTCTTTCACAGAAAGCCAAGGTGTGTTGTGGATATGCAAAAGGGCGTAAGTTACACACTACTGACACTTCGTAGGATCTTCCTGTAGTCCATCTGAGCGCAACTTCTTTGGATGCTCATAATTTAATTCTTAGTTCAGCGCAAACAAGTTTGACTTACCTACCATTTAATCACATAAGCAAACAAACTTGGTAGGCAAACAGCTGCACTGGTAAATGTGGGTGACACATGCAACAAATTACCTGCTTTTGGAGGAGTCTTTGGAGCTGGTTTCTTCTTCACTGTTGCTTCACCTAGTTAAAAAAAAACAAACAACAAACCATGTGAATTCAAAGGTGAGCTTTGGAAGGTACCAGACTAACCACAAACATCCACATCAATGCCTTGTTGGCACCTGAAAATATAATGTGTTCTTCTAGCATATTAAATAATTAAAAATACCTTTAAAAACCACTTCTATTATCCTGAATGATCCTCAGAATATTCACAGTTGAAGCTGAAACTTTTAAAAGAATTGAAGAAATCTGCTACACATCTCCCATGATCTGTCATCCTCCATTCCTTTTAGCAGTTTAACAAGTAAAAACATGGGGCCAAGATCCATCTCATGCTGAATTTCTGCTCAGATTTTCAGCATAATCAATGCTGAATGAACTCAGTTAAAAGTAGGATAGTTAACACCACGTGCTGCTTCTCATACCACTTGTGAGCTCGCAAAGAAACAGCGATATACCAAAAGTATTAGTACCACTCCTCTGCCTCATCCTCTTCCCTAAGCAGGGATAACTTTTTGCTATATTCTCAAAAGAGAGAGTCATAGCTAAAAAAATATGGCTTAGAACTTGAAATCTGGACACATAAATTTTCAGAAGACAATGTTCTACAAATTGTGCAGGGTAAATCAAAGAACAGTAGAGAAGACGTAGGTAGAAAATGGTTATTAACTATTTTTTACAAAGTAAGAACTACAGGCCACTCAATTAAATTACCAGACAGCAAGCATAAGAGAAACACCAAGTTAAATATAACATCCATAATCTACCTTCACAAACAAGTAATGTTTTACAATACAGAAACATAAAAAAGTTCAAAAGGACAAATTCATAGTAGTTACATCTAGTTGTGGCCATTAAATGGAACAGTCTGGATGCCTTCAAACCACTGAATTCCAGAAGTGAAGGAGTTCATTCCTTTTAGAGCACTCTCTTTTTGCCTGCTATTCTAAGCATCCTGGTCAGAGAATGGCCTCTGCTGTGACAGAACATTTCTTTTTTTCTTATGCTCAACTAGTCAGCATGAGTGAAGTAGTCTGGCTTTTAAGATGTTATTGCCTCCAACGGAAGCAGTATGTGCTAAGTGCTTTTGAGTATCTGGCAGACTGTACAGGGGTGCCTAGTGATAGCCATAACAGATGCCAAAAGTTTTGAATTTTTTGGTCCATTCTTTTCTTCATTTAGTTATTTCAAATTAGAAAGACATTGAGCAGCAAAATATCCCCCCAATTACTTTTTGGGCCACCAACAGAGTGACACACACCCTGGCTGCTGTGGTAAGTGACAGCAAATGCATTTCTACATCTTCTTTCTGCCCAAGCTGTACAAGCAAAGGCAGCAAGTGATGTTTCCAGAGCAGCTTTCCTCTTCGTCATGGTATGGTCACACCCTGAGCTGAAACTCTTGTTTCAGGTTGGAGCCATATAATGTAACTGAAACTACACATATGATCAGGTGCCAGCTGGAAGGCCTGTAGAGTCTGGCCTCTCATCTGCTCTTAAACATCCCTATTAATGGAAATAATCCATTAGTTACTCATTAGATGCATAATCCCATGTAAACTAACTCAGTTATATGATTTAGAAACATGTAAACATTTTTGTTTGTGCATGCATTGTATTTGACATTGTATTCTCTGCTTTTCTGTAAACTGGTGTTGGATCTCTCCTCAGAGCTGCAGTGGCTTTTAATACAAGCAACAATGACATAAATTTGATTGCTTCCACACTCCATTAAGCCTGATATGAACAAAGAGCAATAAGGATGAAGAAAAAGCACCATTTGTCAAGTGCCATCTTTGGTTGCAGATACTGTTGCTATTTTTCAGAAAAAAAAGCAAATTCCTGAATCCAGCATGATTTTCACTCAAAGATCATCTCTTGGCCTACACTGTATGTTTGTTGCAGTACCTTAGTTAATAGGCAAGGTGCATGCATGCTGGAACAACTAAGCTTAAGCCAGTTTAAAAGACTCTCACCTCAGTGAAGATTTCCATAGCAGCAAAGCAGAGAACATGAACTCATCACTTTGTTCAGCTAGGGCACTGCTTTTTATATGCAAGTACAATTATTTTGTTTAAATTTTAGTTTTTACCCACCAAGACATTATATTCACTTAACTGAGGATATACAGACTGTCACTGGACTTCATCAAACCATGTGGATTGCCAAGGGTTGCTGGAAGGTCTGGCTGAATATCCTGTTTTGCAGACACAAGTAGCCCTGAGCAGAAATGAAAGGCTGGGGCAGGGTGGAAGGGGGTGAGTACAAGGACAGGTCTCTGGCTCTGTGAAGCTGGCTTCTTTGGCTAATAAGGTACACTCCACGGTTCTTAGATCTTCCTTAAGAATACCAGCTCATTTTATGCATCTCTTTGAAATGCAACTTTTTCTTTTCGAAGGCTGCTGGAGACAGTCAGTGAAAAAATCTAATAAGATTACTCAAAGTTGACAAGGTCAAATGATTGTTTTCATTAAAATATTTGAGCCTCTTGGAAATGTTAGTTCAAGTCCGCTGCATTTTTTTTTTTTTAAAAAGATGGTTTGTCTTTCTTTTGGTATTTACATTGAAACAGGCTGAAGCTGAAAATCAGCCTTGAAGCAACAGAACTAATATTTCCCCCTTTAATGAATCTGCCTTCTAGAAACAACTTAACACAAACATTACAAGGCAGGTTTGCCTCCTGCAGAGCTTGCTTTTGAGCAGGGGGACATAAAGTAAAAAGGGGAAAGACCCCATACAGGCTGATAGCTGCTGGACATTTGGTTGTGCTCTTCCTTTCTCTGATGGTGTAGTCATGAGAGCAGATATGCTCAGAAGCCTCCGTCTTTCTATTTTGCTTCCCTTTTTTGGAATTTTACTAAAAATAGGAATAGCCCTCCCCTGAAATGGCTCTCTGCACAACTTGCTTTCATAAAGCATGAAGTAAAACTCCTAGGATCTGAAAAAAACATCAATACTCAAGATAGTATTTCCAACCAATCCATAATTCCTACTGTCTTCCCTGAGGGACATGCCTAAGATTATGTACATGTCATCTGTAGTGATGGATTTCAGCACCTGGTAAACAAGTACAGTTAATACCTAACTCCATTACCATAAGGAACAAGACATATCCCTGCTTCTGTCTGCTTGTGGAATAGCCTCATTTTAGCTCAGGAGAGCAGAAGGGTTAATGACATACTCTCCTACTACAGGCACATAGAAAACCATTTTCCCCTCATGCAAAACATGTCAAGATTTCATCTTCCTAGAGGAACTAAATTGGTTCTTTTCAGTGTTTTCAGAGTTCAAGGGAAACTGAAAAAAGAAGCCATGTCTGTAATGTGTCAGACACCATAGTAAGAAGAATATTTATGGAAAATTTATGGAAAGACAAGGTTCAAGTATCCTCCTTCTTCCCTGTCTCACTTTAATCGTCAGGCTTGTGGGATGTGAGATCATGAGGTCTCTGTCTCCCGCATGGAAATGAATCCCAGTGTAACCTCCTTCAGACCCTTCTGGTGAGAGATATCAGGGTCTGAATCAAAAGTGACAGTTCTCTGTAAACCTTCATTACTCCCTCCTTTGCCAGAAAGCATGGAATGACTGAGAGCTAGAAGTACAGAAAAAAATAAAACATTTGGCCTTGCGGTCATGGTAATGAATTATTCTGTTCTATCCTTGCTTCTGTCACAGACCTAGCTGATGGCACAAAAACTTATTACAGATTTTAGCACAGACAAGATGGAACAGGAGAAAAACGATGGCTACAATTGCAGCAGAAAAAGACAACACATCATTACCTACCAGTTTATTCACACATTCATGAACCTATGCTAATTGCGAGAGGAAAATGACAGACACAATGCACTGAACACCAGTAGCTTGAAAACTTCATCAAGGTTTGGAAGTTTAAACAGTTTTGCTTCATTGCTTCTCAAAGAGCAAATTTCTTATAATGTTTCCAAATAACTGTTTAGTATCTAAATACAATAAAACAGAAAGCAACTCTGTCTTAAATTTGATGACAAGCAGAAATTAGAAAACTTAATTCCATACAAGTCAGTTATTTGAGTTTGTGTGCTTCAGAACTGTTTTTTAAAGCTTTTATTTTATTTTTGATTAAAAACAACTGTCATTTTGTTGCAACATCCCATATTTAGTTTCTAAATCATGTAGAGATTGTCCTCTAATTGAGAAATATACAGCCTCTGCCTTCTGAAAATAAAAATAAAATCCAGGAAATACTCACTTTTGCACTCCAGTCACAAGAGAGCTAGCATATACCAGCACACTGACAGCTTCAATAATATGAACTGGTACACTGAAAATAACTCAGTATTTGAAAACAGCTCAGCTGAAGGAATAAACAATTCCATAGCAAGTTAGTAGCACAGTTCTTGAGTAACTTCTACAGTTAAAGCAAATCTGAGCAGCACAGAAGAGATCCAGTATCAAACAGAGCTCACAAACAACCCAGGCCATGTAAATCCTCTGAGAGCTCTGGTGGGAGAGAAACAGCAAGGTTATTTTCTTAAGTATAAGTTAAATTTTCACCTTTATTATGTCCTGGGAGAACATCTACAATTAGATACTAAAAAGCTGTGCCCAAGTATGTAGGGGCAGGAATCTAAGGCAGGTTACTATCCTGATGCCCAGTCTGTTCCATAGGAAAACACTGCCAGGTCATCTGGACATTCAGGAGTTCCAAATGGTTTCAGTGGGAAAAGCTAGGTGTTATATGCTTTTGCACATTAATTAAGCCAATGGATTTAGGTCCCTGTTTTATAGAGAAGAAACTTAATGTTTCTACTACATGCCTCAGATGTGCAATTTCTAGCCAAGGGCTTAACTGGAAATTAATGAAGCACAGCAGCTCTTCAGTTCAAGGCCATGTTGCAAAAACTATTCATTTTTCTCCGCATAAGGCAGTCAATAAAAATTTCTGTCTTCTTCTGTCAACATACAGATATGTAGGATGGACTGTATGAAATACACATGGAAAATATTGTTCTGTGCCAACATTAACTCAGAAAATGTCAGTACGGTGAGAACTGTAAAGTAATTTGGCAGAGATTCAAAATGCATGCCCAGCATTAGAGGAAACAGTGCTGAACTGGGCACTCAGGAGAAGGGATTTGGACAAAAAATTAGTGTTTCTCCATTGCTCATTTTATACGTACAGTAACAGATTTTTTTTTCATCTATGGAAGCAACCAACCTTCAGAGTCACCAGGTTAAATCTTGCACTGCCTTTTTACCTCAGCCCAGCTTGGCTGTTGAGTCTTGTGGCACAGCTATGCACCCTTGGACCTCAAGCCTCAGGAACGAAGGCAGCACCTTTCATGATTTAGAGTTTCAGAGAAACCCTATTTAGGTCTTAAAAATAGCTAATGGCAATTTGATTTACATGTACTAAGAGCAAAATTTTCAGCTTAGGAAAAAAGATTAATTTTTACTTGAAAATTTTGGTCAGAGGCTTCCCTGACAATGTAATCCATATTGTTCCAACACACTAAGTACTCGCACTCACTGTGCAGAAAATGTCTTGGATCAGGAGTAGAGCAGCACGAGCCTTCTTAGAAATGAATGGGACTGAGGGAATTGGCTTGGACAGCCTCACAGACCCTCAAGAGCATCTCAGACTATCCCAGTGACCAAAGAGGTCAGCAGCAGTCCCAGATCACAGCTCCTATCCAGTGCCCACATTTCTGCAATTAAAAGAACATCTCTGACCTGAACGGTAACTTCCGTAGTAATTGAGTTCTTCACTTAGAAAGTGGCAGGTTTTACACTTAGGACCAAACAATCTATCATGAAATGAAGATTTTGAAACATTTTATATTCATCTATGCCACGAATTTTATATTCATCAATATTATTTTCATAGAATGGAAATCAATAGAAAACTTGAAGTGTTTACTGATTTAGTTATATATTAACTAAGTTGGACACATCAAGTTTAATGTTTTAATGACGTTTTCTTAAAATGGTGCTTGCAGACTTGGATTCTCTGACAAGATTGTTTATTGAAGAATACATAACAGAACTGCATGCTAATCACTTGGCCACTGACTCATAATTCTTCCATGGTGATTAGCACTTAGAATTCTCCCTACTATGGACAAGAATATCTCCCTACTATGGACAAGAATATATTAACATAGTAAGGGGTCCTGTCTAACATATTCACTTTCATGGCACATTGTTCCAGAGATGTCACTGCTCAGCCTTGCATTCAAGTACCGATAACGTTAAAAATTCACATCTGGGAAGGTAACACTGAAACCTTCCAGACATTTTGATCTGCACAGTGTCAGTGGTGAAATTTTATTAATAACCATCAGCAAAAGAATACAGTTACTGAACCAAAAATGTCGTCACATGAAATCAAATGTTTTATATAGTAGCATATATAAAAGATTTCTATCAGCAAGCTACCAAATACTGCTAAATAACTTGCAGGTGTGTAGACAAAATTCTGTTCTTTGATGTAACTTTATTTTTAACTGAATAGAAAAACTTACATTTGTGCAGTCAAACTCTGCCCTGGGTCATCCCTTCAATGTATGTGGTCTGGATATAAGAACAGTGGGTTTAAGAAGTATTACTCAGATGAGGGAATCCAGGATATCCTGCTAGGTTTTCATAACAATGATTATGACAGGTGATAATTGCCATTTCTTAATATTTACTGGAAGTAGTGCTGTGAATTAGCCCTACAAAAAACATTGGGCATTTCTTTCCAAACACTTTAATCCAATGCTTAGATTTATGAGGATTATTTTCTAAAGCGTTAAAGTAATTTTTTTCTCAGTAGCAGTAACTGGGATACAGATTCTTCCTACTGTAGTAAAGTTATGTTGCACGGCTCAGCCACGGTGAAGTTTAAAAAATAGAATTAACTGCTGTAATATGCCTTCTTCATCAGAAAATCTTGAAAAAAGCCTTTGGAAAAAAGTCATTTTGGAAAGCTCATGTTTTATGTAAATTACTGTGATGCCACTTAAAAAAATCTATACTGTCTTTGATACTGCATGCAAACTAATCCTGAGACTGAGGATCAAGAAAGCTGGGTTCTAGACCTGCAAACAAATCTGCCTCATCTTGGGCTAGTTCATTCTGTTTCGGTCCTCTGCTGAAGACACATTAAGGACAACAAAATATTTGCAAGTGTGGAGTAGTAATAGATCTTTTGAAAAAGGAATATTTATTTGAAAACATTCAAATCTTTATTTACTCTTAAACATCTCAAGCAGAACTTTGATTTTTTCCACAGTCTGTTGCGACAAAAACATTTATTTAATAGGCACTGAATATTTTGCAAGTGGCTTTGGTAATTGAAATAAGCAATTCCCTTTAAGCTTAATTTGAAGTAAGTTCTAATTTCAAAGGGAACTGGGTGTCTAAATCCCTTCACAGCAGTTTCAAAGCTTTCTACAGAAATGTTCAAGTGGTGAGAATTTTTGGCTTAGTGTTTCTGCTACATGGCTGTGCCAAGCCAGGAGACCCTTACATTACCCACTGATTGTTCTGGCATAGCAGAGTATGCAGTATGATAAATAATGAAAGGGTCCAATTTTCCACTGCCTCTTTTAGAAGAAACGTAACACTTTATTATTCTAACTCAGTAACATTTGACATCCACTGAGCAAAGACAAAAGTGACAAAGCCCAAAGTCAGTGCACTCAGTAAAGAATGAACCAGTTCCAGAGGCGCCCTTCCTCTTTTCTCCCTTTCAATTACTTCACCCAGATTCAAAGGTGGATCTGTTTGTTATTCTCAGAAACAGTATTATTTATTCTATTTATCCTTAGAGGGTTGCATAATTATTACTAAATTCTGGTGACACAGTATTAATTCTAAGCAAAAGGAAATACATTGTAATTCTTGTAATTTGTCAGCATGGGAGCAATCTTTGGGGAGTAAACACTGCAAGCATCCATTCAGAGATGCTGTTAATCACTGAATGACACACAGCTTCCTTCATAATGTTCTTATTCTGCACCAGAATCCAGTATGTATTGCATATCAAAGGAAGCAACGCCCCAAATTCTACTTACTATTGGATTTCTGTAGCTTACAAACCCCAAGCTCCCAGTAATGAAATAACATTGTCAGAATGAGCGGTCACATCACCAGGGTCAGCAACTACTCTCACAGTGAGACAAATTCTACAGATTAACATACTGCCAACATTCACTCTTTTCCACAAAAAGGAATATATTGATATTTGCTTTCAGGAACCTAAAGATAATTACTTTCCTGAAAGTTTCTACTAGGGCAAAAAAAAACCAAGGATCACTTGTAATTTATCTGAAGGGAGAAAAGGATGACATAGCTGCTAACCATGAAATTTGACTTGCACTTCTTTACAGAACATGGAAAATAGGGATCTTTTCCCTGAAAAGTATTTCTAAAAAGTACAGTAGAATATATAGTCTCTCTATCCTATAGAGGATATATTGCTATGACTGAATTCACTACTCAAAATTCAGAATCTATTCATTATTAATTCTTACCACATTCTTAGGAAATTTTGTTCTCTATTTTTTCAACATCATTCTGTACATTCTACTTGCCACTAGGACTGTTGCTAACTTGATGAGGCAACAAAGATCAGAAAAGATCAGAGTAAAACTATATCTCCTTATTAGACTGGGACATCTTAATTCACAGTTATTTTCTATTACCCTTCTTTTCAAGAGATATACAGTAAAGACAGAAAAACATCTGACTTGTTAAGGCCATTCTCTTTCAGGTAAGGAAATTTGCAATATCTACATCTGATAAGGATTTCAGTGTAAATTGGAACTGTGTAATCCACTGGATCTGTTTTGTATATTTTGCCCCTGACAAACATACAAATAAAAAACTTATTTCAGCAGACAAATACTCACATTCCTCAGAGACTGAGATGTTAAAAAACCACCTGTGAAACCTCTGCAGCCAAATCCTTTTAAAATTAAATATGTATTTTTCAAAGCTTTTCCAAAAACTCTTTCAAAGCCCAGTTTCCTAACATTCTCTCTGGTTACCTTGATGTTTTCTGTGCAGCAGGAAAGATATTTTAAAGGTGTTTTGAAAAAAGAGCTTATGAGAAGTTCAAGAACTTGAAACTCTGATATAATATGCCATGTAGAAAAACCATTCCCCATTATTACAATCTTCTTTTCACAAATATTTCTGCAGCCAGATTTGGTAGCTTCTGTTTTGCTATCTATGCCCGATTTCCACTAAAACCAAAAGCAAAAGAAGCAGGCTGTGGATCAGGTCATATATCTCCATATTTAGACTTAGTTCTCAACTCACATTTTCTCCTGGGAAAGCTGCAATTGATAACACTGCTGGGAAGATCAGAGGAAATGTGTGTGTTTGTGTGCATAGAAAACACAGTTCAAAACACTGTCCTGTGGAGATTTAAATGGCTTTAAAATTTTCTTTTCTATTGATGTTCAGTGACAAAATCATTGCTCTTAATTGTTACTCTTTATGGCACTTGAAGCTCAGGTGCAGAGGTGGAATATGTCAGTGTGACTCTTCCCACATCCTCAAAGAGAGGCTGGAGAGAGAGTTATAATGCTCAGCCAGAAACTCAGAAATAGCTGTAGCCCAGGGCATAGTTTTATGTAAGTCACAATTCCAGAAGCACAGTTATTACCTGTGACCATCAATCAGTATAAAACTGCTCTGAGTCCTGCTGAAAGCAGCTGAAAATGTTCTTGCTGGAAGACCAGATTAGAGTTTGTTTTTTATTTTTTGACAGAGCTGGATAAAATATTTAATGTTTCCATCAAATCACGTCTTTACATCTTCTTTAGGAACTCACATGGTGGACATCTTAGATAAACAATTTTCAAAGCCCAGTTTTGATTTAAGAGATATTTGTATCCCTTAATTTCATAAGTAGTACTGGTGTTAGGAATTCCTAAACTGACATTATTGTGCTGCCCTTACCATTTAAAATTTCCTCTTAACCAAGTGCAATGCACGCAGAGTAGCAAGCACGGGAATTTATAGCTAATTTATTATTTCAGAAAGCATTAAAAGCAAGTTAAGCATGTAGGCTTAAAACAGAGAATGTAAAATTCGCAAAACCATTCTCCACGATCATGCCAAAAAAGGACAGATTGTTCTACAGGACATTTCAGTCAAGATGCTTTGCCTACCAACAGTAAAACTTCATATTGTCTGCACAGGACACAACACAAATTGAAGCAAACTACTCGAGTATTTCTGTGCTCTTTGAGAGGCGGCCAGAAATAAATTGATGTCACAAGTTTATTGCACCATTATGAAAAACAGAGAGTAGAGCGGGCGAGGTCTGAACTCCCAGTTTGGGCTCTTATTTCTAATCCCCATATGGCAAAAACTCATTTCACATGACTTAAGTGCAAGGGCTAAAGAAACAGCACAGGCTTCTGATACTATGTCTGCAAACAGAAGGGAATGACCACAGAATCCCAAAGCACTCTTTTGTTTCCACTGAAAAGAAAGCAAATCAAATCACAGTCACTTACTCTCTGTTGGCAGCACTGGGGGAAGTGTGGTCTTAGGCTTCTTGGTCTTCTTCTCAGTAGGCTTTGAGGCCTTTGAGGCATCTGCAATCAAAAGAAATAATAAAATACAAATCCTGTTTGAAAATCAATAATGAAAAAGCTGTCTAATAAAAGGTTTATTTTGGATCTTTCTGCAAAGTTAGAGGAAATTGCTGTCCTTCAGATTTTAAAGAAAAATTTTCTGCACAGATTTGCTGGAGACTGTCATATTCTAAAAGGAAGAGGGAGAAGAGAGGAAGAAACCCTCTACAAAAGCAGCTGCACTGAAAACCCAAGTAAGCAGCTAGACAAGACGTGCCATCTAAACTGATAGGTATTTTAGCTGAGTAGACCAAATACAATGTGCAGAAAGCTGTGTTAGGCAGTGCAGAGAAAAGGGAAACAAAGCCATATTGAAACATAATTTCATCCAAAAGAATCTCTTGCCATATAATTCTTCTGTTCCATTGTCTGTGTGATCTACTCAGATTAACCCATTTTGAAGAGTAACATTTCCTCCATGTGTTTAAATCTTTCCAAGAATAGATTTTTGGCCACTGGTTTATTCCTAAACAGAAACACCAAAAGGGACACCACAGGACTGAAGTTTGATGGATTCTGGTATTTTCACACTTGCACAGCTCTTATCCAGAAACTGCTCATCACTGCAGGCTACACCAACAGCTAGGAGTCAATAAAGCTCCCTTCCATGTGTGTCCCACACGAGATATAAATAAAAGGTGCAAATTTTTTTAAGGTTATTCCAGGCTGAGTATGATCACAGGGCTGGAGCACCTCCACTGTGAAGACAGGATGAGAGAGTTGGGGCTGTTCAGTCTGGAGAAAAGAGGGCTTTGGGGAGATCCTAGAGCCCCTTCCAGTACCTAAACTGGCTCCAAGAGAGCTGGGGAGGAACTTTTCACAAGGATCTGTAGTGCCAAGTCAAGCAGGAATGGTTTTAAAATGAAGGAGGCAAAGTTTAGATTAGATATTAGGAAGAAACTCTTCACTGTGAGGGTCATGAGGCACTGGCACATGTTGCCCAAAGAGGCTGTGGACTTCCCATCCCTAAGGGTGTGCAAGACCAGGCTGGATGGGGCTTTGAGTAACCTGATCTATGGGAAGGAGTCCTTGGCCATGGCACGGGTTGGAACAAAATGAGCTTTAAGGTCCCTTCCAACACAAACCATTCTAGGATTCTATGTCCTATAATGTAAACCCTAACAAGCTCTGCTTGTTAGATTGTTTGATCCTGATATTCATCTTTGGAATAAAGATTATGGTTATGGATCATGATCTCAGCAATAGCTGTATCACTTTACAGCTTTCAAATATTCAGCTTTCAGAGGATTTGTGAGTGAGAGAGCTGTTAGCTACCAGAGAAGAAGATGACATAAATGTTATGGAAACAGCTATTTTAGTCACCTTCTTCTAGGTGCCAGAGTGTGAAAATTTATCTAAGTTCCCTAAAAAGTTAACAGGGGAAGAGAGAATCTCCTAGTAAATAATTCAGAGCAGGAGGCTGTGCGAGAGTTCAGACACTCAGGTTCTACAGATCTGCCAACTGAAGTCAAACATTCCTCCAATCTTATTTTGAGTCCATGGTGTCAAAAGGAATATAATGATTATGGTTACCTAGTCTAAAAATCAGCATCTGGGATCCTGACAGCAGACTGAAGAAGGGAGAAATTTGACCTGTTGTTTTAGATCACAATTCTAATTTAAAAATAACAGTGATCCCCTCACCAGTCTCAGACATGGGATATCAAATGGCGTCTTTCCTAAATAGCTGGAGTTTGCTATGGTGCCATTCCTCAAAAACCTCTTCTCAGTAGCATACCAGTGGAGAACGAAAAAGGCAGATGAGGCAGCCAGTATCGAGGTAAGGAACGTGGTCACTCTGGTGCCCCACGTGATGTGAGCAGTGAGCTCCTAATGCCATGGGTGCCACCACCACAGAAAGCCAGACAGCTGAGGTAATGGCATTCCCATCATCAGGCAAGGAGCTGACAGCCTCCCATGATCAAGACTTTGCAAGCCAAACTCTACCTGCAGCCTCCTAGAGCATGCATTGTCCAGCAGGAAACTTCAAGTGGGAAATATGCTAAGGAAAGCTTCAGGAAGAAAAGAAACTACTTGAACGAGATCAGAAGACAGAGGAAAAACACATAAGTGACTGAGATACTGAAAAGTTGCTAGGGCAGCTCTGGAGCACTACCATATGCTAAGCTTTCAATGATCTGATCCTTCAGCACTCTGGATCTGCGGTGGTTAAGGTGTTTCAGGGACTAGATTTTGCTTAAAGCCTCTTCTTTGAACTTCAGCACTGACAAAATTTTTACTTTAAATTACAGAACCATAAACAATAGCTTATCAGATATCTAAGACAGATTATGCTGTGACTGTTAATATCACAGAAGGTGGCATTAGAGGTGCCAGTATATTTAATTGTAAGTTTATGTGTAATTAATTCTTTTTCCAGTTACGTGAAGACTGTCCTTTAGTGAGGAGTTACAGGATCACATTCTTACCTTGTGTCATGCAACATTAGGAAAAAAATAATAGTTTTCTTTTCTAGACCTTCTGCCACAAATACCACATCTGCAACACAGCTGTGAAGGTTCAGTACCCAAGTTCCATGTTATTAGGCTTGTTGTCTAATTTTGTGTTCATTTTATTATAATGGAAAGTCTTAGAGTATTAAAAAATAAGCTCACCAGAAGGTGAGTTCATAAGAAAGATATTTGGTTACTTAAAGCCCCTTAAATAATTTAAACTCCATATCAGTTTTATAAGTCTGTGTCTCTCTCAGCCTCACCTTGGCCTTGTCCAAGGCCAAGACTATTTGACAAGAGTACAGTGTCATCAGCATGACTGTGTCTGAAAACAAGTACCTCAGTCAGTAAATTATCCATGTTCTAAGACTAGGGAAAACAAGGGTGGTTAAGCTGCTGATTTGTTTATTTTTGCTCACTTACACTAGAAAACAAAATGACCAAACAACTGTGGATGCAAAGAATTGGGGAGTTGTAGAGTGAGAAATGTGCCACACGCAGTCCTGAGGCAGGCTGACAGTCAGGCTCACACAGGGAATTCTTATGGGCTCTCAAAGGATGCACACAGCTCAGAAATAAATCTTACAAATTAAACTTGCTGCTCTAAAAGCCTTCTAGAAAGACAGTGGGAAGCAGGAGAACACAGATTATTCCACAAAGCAAACAGAGCCCTTGGTCCTGTACTGTTTCTCTGCTCATGCTCCTTTACGGTAGACACTGAATTATCTTTCGACCAAAAAGTGTAGATGGGAAGGGGGTAGAGTTCTTTTTCTTTCTGTGTATGTAAGTAGTTCCTAAAGGTTGTTCTTGGGAAATAAGCTGGAAAGGAGGAAGTTCTAAGGAAGGGTTTTCTCGTACCCAGCACGGTACTTACCTTCTACCACCACTTTGCAAGCACATTCAACTTTCCCTGCTGGGTTCTCAGCTATGCACTTGTACTCGCCCCCATCTTCAGGCACGGCCTTCTCAATGGTCAGTGAGCAGAGTGTCCCTGCACAAAAGAGGGAGAGATCAAATGTATGTTATGCTGCAGTTCACAAAAACCTTAGTGCTAGTAAGGAGCAGAAGGCATCACATGAGCCAGTCCTTCACTACAGGTGATCTTCACTGCTAGAAAAAGCTGTCCTTAAAGAGTCAACCTTATTGGAACCTTATTAATGCTAAATAAACAAAAAATTGAATCTTATTGCTTTTCCCTAGGATACTCCAAGTTGTCCCCACAGACCTGAACTGGTTAATGAATAAAGGTAGAGAAAACCCAGAGCAGCACCTCTGCTGCTCTTCTTTGTCTTACAGCAGAGATCAGAAGTCCTCACTCAGGTGACTTTCTTCCAAAAGTGCTCATAGTGTCAGAGTGTAAATAAAAGAGTTACTGTCAAATGCCCATCTGCAATGTTTTGATTCAGCCTTGCCTCCAGCACTCCCATGAGCATTCACATGTGTGAGACCAGAACTTCAGCTTAGTGCCTAAGTTTAAAAATGGCACTGAAAGACATTTTCTTTTTGCTTGAATTTCCTAATGAATAACTGCCTGGTATTGTAAAACATCCATTAGAAAGTCCAATATATTAGTGGCAATCAAATTTGTTACTGCCACAAATCCATTTCTTTCCAAACAAAACCCCAAAATTTGACTTAATTGGGTTTGCAGAAACAGGATGTGACATAAGCTCATTATTTACCAAGGGAAACTTGGTATGACCCAAGGGAAATACATTTCCTCTTAAAAATTAAAACTCTGTGAACCAAAACAGAAGTTGTTCCCAGTAGATGGGGGATGAGGAAGAAGAACCTTATCCCTTACACTCACTTGCATTGCTTGGAACAATGGAGTACTTTCCTCCCCAGGATGAACCCCAATTAAAATGCTCCACACTTTCCTCTTTCAAATATCCCTCATTAAGTGAGGGTGAAATGTGGACTTGCTTTTTCCTTCCTCGTTGGAAAGCTGGGTCTGTCCCCTAAACACAGCCTGTGGCACTGAGCACTTCTGCCCACTGCTGTTGGCCTGTCCAGAACACCTCCGCCCTCCACTTACCTCAGCTGCTGTAAAACCTTCCCCCTTCCTCCATCTGCCTTTCTCACAGTCATTCTTAATTAATGGCAAGATTGGATAGATGAGTTTTTTTCAGATATTTACCCTGTTTCCTGAGACGTAAGGAAATTTCCCAGCACCTTTCTCTCTATGGGAACTGGAGGCTGCCTTCTTCCTTCCAGAGTGCTCAGCCCCAGGCTCCCCAGCAAATGTATCCCCTGTGATGTGGGAGATGGCACAGGCACAGGTGATACTGGTCCATGAAAAGGACCTTGAAAAGAACTCCCCTCTATCCGAAAAACTTTGGGAGTTTACTGGTTCTCTTTGGAGACGAGCTCCATTTGGACACGGCAATTATGCTCTTGGCATTCAGATTTTTCTTTCATTTTAAACCTGGATGTCATTATTCAAGATAAATATTATAAAAAACATTCAAATGGTTTCCAACAAATTTGGTTTGCCAGAAACACATAACGGTTAGAAGAAAATTATTTTTTCCCCTCTTTATCATCCTCCACAAAATCAAGAAGCTCTAAATAATGAATATTTTCCCCTGAGAAATAATGTGAAAACTATCTCAGAAGATGAGCACTGACCCCTCACTCACATGGGCTGTGCTCAGCCAACCACAGGGTGAAAAGCAAATCCACGTGCCCTCCCTGAGGCAACGCTTTTCCATGAGTCAGGCTGAAGCCAAAAATGTCACGAGCTGCAGTTCCATTCCAAATGGAGGAGAGACAGTAGAAAAGTATTCTTGCAGGCATCTAGCAAATATAAATTCACATGTCTCTGCAGTTTAAAGAGACATTTGGAGAGCAAGCCAAAGATAACTTCCAGTCTAAGATTTGCACAATCTATGTAACATGATTAGAAAAGACTGCACATTGAAACCTAAAGATGCTATTGAAAAAAAACATAAACTGTGGAACAAAGACACATACATATGAAGGAGACCTCTGGCCACCTTACTGCAGGAAAGGAGCCTGGCCTGTAAGGACAACTGAATTATTAAGGGACTGGAACAATGCAGAATTTACTTTAGCTTCTGCAGGAGATTTCTACCTCTCAAAAGCCCTTCCTCAGCTCATTGAAGACCAATGTGACATAGTGTCACTCCTCACCACTCATTTAATGAAGTTATTTTGTGAGAAGGAAGGTGAAGGAAATCTGTTTATTTTCAAGGGCCATGTCCTTTTTCTTCCTAACTCCCACCTCCCAGAAGAAATAATCAGCATCCTATTTTCCTCCACTTCTTCTTTCTCCCCAGGAACTACACTGGAACAGCACATGCAAAGTACATGGGGATTGCTGGGCTTCTTGCTACCACAAGATACAGTGGTAGTAGCCCTCCAATCACTGGAGGAGTGAAGGGAAAATGACATAATTTGGGTCACTCTCCTTTAGATAGCCACTAGTATTCATGAAACTGTGGAATACTAGGACTAGGTATGAAACTGGCCTGTGGATCAGAAAGTATTGGCCAAATTGGATCATTAGTGTAAGGGGAGGCTGAGGGAGCATGGCTGTAGAAATCTCATTTTCAGAGAAAGGAAAAAACCCCAAACCACTGAAACCCAGGAAAAACTTGATGAGATTTCATAAGGACAGGAAACTTCCCAACCAGGCCTATATTCTGTGATCTAGAGCTACAGTCAATTCCCGGGGCTGGAAGGCCAAATGTCTTAAAGTGAAGTATGTGGTATTTCCTTTGCAAACCCCTTCATGACCTGAAACAAGCTTATTTTCTCAGAACTGCTAGAAAGCTCAGACTGGTTATTCCAGTTGGGTATTCTGAAATCCCGGCACTTCACAAATCCCACTCAACTAAAAATACTTGCTACCTATTTTGTCCCTCCAACTCTCAATTTTTTTTAGGAACCAGGCCATGGATGATCCTTAAACATTGTCACAAAGTGCAGGATTGGAATAAACATGAATACTGGAATCTAGCACTTAAGACACTGGGACTGGTGCAGCTCTAGAAAAGACCATAACAGCCACAGAAGCTGATAGCTTACTGGAGACTTTGGTTTAGATACGCAAAGCCTTTCCCTCGAATTTTGAGCTATTAAAGGGTTCTCTGACTTACTCAAAAATAGTGCAAGACAGTTTAAAATATCTCTAGGCTTCTGCATTCTTTCCATGAAACTCCACAGAAAGTCAACCTCAGATATAAAACAAATACACAAACCAACAAAAACCAGCTCCTTAGTCTCATTCCCCACACTGGCATCTAGCTGGCCAACCTCCTGACTCCTGTCTGTGATGCAGACTCAAGTTTATGGCTTTCTCATTTGTATCCCATGGTATAAAATAGTACTGTGGAGTATTTAGGCAATATTAATAAACACTTGTCTGTGAGAAATTGTGCCTAGGAGACATAATAATTTTTTAAGGAACTCATTGGCATAGAGTGTTAATTTTCTAATAAATCTCAAATTGTCTGGGCAAGTTCAAATATGTCCTAGTGTCACAGTCATGTTTAAAAATGAGAAGTGGGTTGACATGGAAAATATTGACTACAGTTACAATGACAACAGAAAAAAACAGTGAAAAAAACACATGAATTTCAGAGAAGAAAAAATGTCAAATGTAATTACTGCTAATTGACAGTTTTAAGGAAAACAATGCAAAAAACCTACTTTTATGATTCACAGTATTAGACATTTAACTGGCAAATGTATCTGCGCAAAGATGATTTTGTTAATCTTTACTGAAATATTTGTGATATCTCACGTTATTCTGCTTGTTATTGATGCTATGTTACTATATTGATGACACTGATGTAGGAGGAGTTAGAGCTGCAAAAATAAAGACCTCCTAAAGAAGCTGACAATAGGAAACCATCACTCAGTCTGTTTCTAGTGGATTTCCTCTGTGATCAGACTAGGACCCAAGCTATTAAATATTTTAATCTGTGATGTGGAAGTACTCATAAATTAACTTTTACGCATTTACAGATGCTTGAAAGAATCTTGGAAAGGGAAAAGACAGAAAGAGAGAAAAGAGGGCAGTCCTCATAAACAATCTCATTTACTTGTTAAGCTGAGTCCCATTCACTCAAAGAAAATGGGGCTTGAGATAGTGAAAAGACAAGCACCGATGGCAGCAAGGGATGCTGTATATTCAGAAGGTTTAAAGGTTTAACAGAGAAATGACAAACATGAGCACCAAAGTTGTGAGATAGAAAGAGGACCAAAAAACCTCCAGTAAGGGCAGCAACAGGAAGGTGACCTCCATCTCACTGATGCTGATACCCACACATGATTCTGCTGCTGTTTTCTACACAGGATAATAAACCAACAAACAGCAACCGGAGAGGAGGTATTGAAAAGAAAACCGAATCAAAACAAACCCAAGGGCTGGATGAAGCACATCATGGAGAAAAAGTTAGTAAGAGCTTGACTTGTCAAATTTAAAAAAAAAGGAGAAAGATATCTTGGTTACAGAGTCAAAGCCCTTCTATCCAGTTAGAAATAAAGCATTGTTTTGTTTCTTGATTTAGTAATAAAACTCTTACTAGAATAGTTAGACATTGCAATAAATTACCAATGGTTATAGCAAATGTCTCTCTTTTGCTGTATTTAAATTCACAATACATGTATTTTCTGGAAGAAGAGATTCAGACATAAATGACAGAGGGAAATGTGGCCTGTGACAAACATGGTGTTGTGTGAGAACTGATGCTCAGATGATCTCCCTAGCCTTAAAAGTTCTGGAGAAGCTTCTGTAAGGTGCAAAATCCATCTACTTTCAGCAGTACATAGAGTCATGTTAATTGCACACCAAATTCTTGCTCAAAGTTAATTAGAAAGAAGTTAGAGTGGCAGACACAGACTTGCACAACTGGTAGGAAGATTTAGGAGTTATATTAAGTCACAAGAAAGTGGTTAGGGCATTATTGCTAATAAGATTACCAAATCTTTGCACTGCCAAGAAACTTGGGAAGAAAAAAATGCTGGCTTAGACAATGCAATACAAACTCAGGGCATTTTCTAAGCTATACCATCACTGCTACCTGAGTCTATATTAGACAGTTCCTCTTCCATCTATATAGTCACATAGTACCAAATCTATCCAAACAAAGCAGACCAAGCTGACTTTAAAAATTACAAGTTTGCCAGTTTTGACTTGTATTCACTGCACACCTCAGCTGACCAGTTTACTAAGGATGCTGGCTTGCAAAGCCCTGTCACTGCCATCTTATGGAACATCTTTTTGGAACCACGCAAGAACTTTCTCCATGGATTTTCTGTCCTAGAGTGAGTCACACAGCAGGAGAGCAGCACAGGGCACTGCTGGGCCAGTGCTATACAAATGTAAAACAAAATGGGTCCTGCTCTAAGGAGTTCGTCCTGTGAGGAGACTTGTTCTACTCAGTCCTTATATGTCTAACTTCACTGCAGTGTCTGCTAGAGCCTTCTTAAAAACTTTTTTCCAAACAAAAAGCCCCCCATAACTTCAAACAAAGAAGTCTCTCATATTAAAGTGCCTCTTAACCATGCATCTTCTACTCCAAACTGTATAAATGCATAATGCTCTAATTTATGAGTACCCTCTTTTTATCGTTAGTAACCATTTATTTTGACCTTTCATGGGCAAAAATCACATTATTATCTATCTCAGGAATGTAGATAATTGCACTCTGACAAGTTTAAAAGAAGAAAAATACAAAATCAAACAATTTATTAAATTGTACCACGTCAGAAAAATAGTGCAAGAGCTCACTTCATCATAAAAATGATACATTAAGCAAAAAATCATGCCAATCAACCAACAGAGTACTATTTGGGGAGCTGTTAAAAGGAATGGAAGAACAAGCGTACTGATGTTCATGATTTCAAAGGGAAAATAGTTGAAATGTAAAATGGAAGGAACGTGACATGATATTAACTATTGTTGTGATTGTGACATTGCGGATAATGCTGCCCAGATTCTGACTTCTAACTAAATTTAACCCTGGAATAATGGAATACATTGCAAGCCCTAGATTAACTACAATAATACAGCACAAATACCGCATAAATATGCCTGAAGATGAAGGTCTTTTTTTGGAGTAGGGTCTAGCTTTTCTTTTGGCAAAGGCCTTACCAGTCAGAGACTATTCTGATGCTGGTGTTTGTACACAGGCTTCTCCAGTGGTACAGAAGCAGGGATAACACTCTATCTTCTCCTGCACTCCAATGGCTAAACTGCCCTGGGCAGGCAATTTAGGCTCTTCAAGCACAGTGGAGACCTGTGAACAGCATTGTTTCTAACAGCCTTGCTATCAACTAGGACAAACATGCCAAGGAAAGTTATTTTCAGTGAGCAAATACACAAAGGGACATAGTTTTACATAGTTTGCCTGTCCTGTCAACTTGTTACACACATAAGTTTGACCTTCCCGGCCAAATATGCCACTGTTTAATGACATGTTCCTGAAACTGGATTTTATGTATTTATCCTCACAATGTATTTGGCACCAGGAGATGAGCAAACTGCTGTCTCTTTTTGCCTTTTTTTTTTTTCCTGTCTTTTGGGAATGACAGAGAGGAATAATTCAATTTCCAAACCACAAATACATGGCATTCTGGGGGTTCATGCATTACTTACACTGACCAGTTTCTGGGACAGTATTCCATACTAAGATGAGCTAGTAGTGTGGCTAAGAAGCAGAGGGACATGAATTACCCTTGACAGAGAATTTTCCAGTATCCAACTCATTAAGAACACGTAAGTTATTGTGAAATATCTCTGGAGAATCTGAAAACTCCCTTCCCGTGGTCACCACCAAACATTACAGTAGCACAAAAGCAGTTGGTGAAATGGCTGAGAACAGATCTAGTCTACCCTCATCCATAATGGATTTTGTTGCTGAATGCAAGAGGAGCAAGGTCATACCAAAGAAATAAAAAATGGCTTTGCAAGATCTAAACTCACTAAGGTGAGCTAGGTCTGTTTGCTCTGAATGCCTCTTCTTCCCCACAGACTCAACCTTCTTTCAGCTGAGGGTGACTCCAGAACATTATCTCCAGGGCCCATTAAATGCTGCTCCAAGCTTTGCCAAAGGCACTGCTGCTGAAGGACATGACATCTGTGGGTGTGACAAAGTCGCATTTTCAGTGTTTGGGGCAAAGGATGGACACTGGGACTTTGGCTTTGGCCTGCTGTGTACTGCATCCAGTGTTACCATTGCTGTCTCTGTTTAGAGCTGCTCCAAACACTATCTATGAGACTAATCCATACAGTTTCCCTACTGAACAGTATTTCCTGATACTGAACGAATTTGCTATTTCTCAGTTCTAGTCTGTTACTCCAGCTATTCTTTCTCCTCCCTTGGCTCCCTCAAGTATGTATGTGTTCCTAATTAGGGAAAAAGAGAAAACTGAATCTCTGTGTAATCTGGAACTTACTTAAAGTATCATGCATATCTAATTAATTACTTAACAGTTGGCATGAAAGCATCTTACAGTGAGAGAGCAGCAAGTCTTCTCCAAGTGCCAAAGCTAGCAGGTACTGTCAGGAAAACCCCCAAATTGACCATCATGCAATGCACCCTCTCAGTGTATCAGAGCGTATGTAATAAGGTTTAAAAAAAAGTAGTTCTAATCCTCATTCCTTGTCTTTCCATTAAAGGAGAAAATTTACAGCCCTGTGTAATATTTCTTTCTAAGGTCCTCTACAAATACGTGCAAAAGAAAGCCTGACTTTGAAGTACTGATAACACTGACTGCTCAGCATGATACACGTGTAACAGTGCAGGTACAAGTGGAACGTAAGGACAGTGTCTTCACTCCCTGCAAGAAGCTGTCCTAGAACACTGGATTCCTTATGCAGTGCTGACCTTTGATCCTGACCTCAGTGGAAAGCACTGCTAATGTGTGACACCCTGGAGTGTTATGACCAGGAGGGTCACCCAGCCCAGACAAACGGGATGGGAGGTCTCATGCCCTGCTCAGGCAGGTGGCAGAGCATTTCTGGACATCAGGATCACTTCCCTGTAAACAGCTACATTGGATTTGCAGCTGCACAGTACCATTTTATAGAGTGAATATGAGTTGGGGGATTATAATAGTCAATTACTCAGATTATTTCAGTCAAGAAAACAACTTTCTGCAGCACCATAACACCAAAGCTTCGGGACTTTAGGAGGCTCCACCAAAACCCAGAAGCTTTGGTACAGAGATGCTGTCTATCTGACGTACTTTCACAGGAGTCATGGAACTTTGGGATGCATAATTTCTTTTTTGCTCTGAGCAGCTCCAAGAAAAGCCTTGAAATCTTGCTTCCAGCATAAGGCTAGTAAACTGACTGATTCTGTCAGTCCTTTTTATACAAATGGCATTTCCACTAGTCAATGTTTCCACATGTACATGACACTTATCCTTACTCTATGCAGCCCCCTTGGGCGAAAATCAACGTGTACTCACAAAAACCCCCAAACATTATGCTACTTCAGACACAGGCCAGACACAATGCACCTGCTACCATTTCCTTTTCTCCATCTACTTATTTTGGTATCTCCTTTATACACTACTTGAGTATCCCAACCCTCTGAAAACAATGCTGTTTCTGACTGCATCCACTTCAGGAGAATGTTTGTGTCACTCTGCTCAGAACACTGCACAAGGATTCACTGGTTGTGCTGAACTATTCTGCATATTAATTTGGTTCTCATTTGATACACTAAAAATAGTCTGGATTAAGTGAAGGAAGATTCAAAAGTAAGAGTGCAGACCCCTGTGTAAAGCTATAATTCTTACTGTGATCACGAACTTTTTTGCTACAATATGACAGAGAGTATCATTCTCAGATAATTCCCTCAGTGTTTTATGGAACACATATGAAGTAAAGAAGGCTTTTTTGTGCTATCAATTGTCCTTCCTTCCTATTTTTGTCCCAAGGAAAATATATTTTGTCTAGATACAACATTAACTTTCATGCAAAAACCAGTCTAGTAGGGTTTGATCATCCAAAATGTGAAATATAAAGGAATCACTCATTTTGAAAATAGTAAGTGTTTCCTCTAGGGACTTCTACCAAACTCTATACAGTTTTGAAGTTAGTTAAAAGTCACCGAGTCAGTGGAGTTCAAATATTTCAGTGCTTGTAATGGCAACAAAAGCATCTGTGGTGGGACATTAAATACACTGGAAATCTGTTCTCAACTCTTATCTTAACTTGTATTTGTAGTAATTTCTTTCTATGACACAACCCCTCTTTGCTTCTGTGTTTCCTATTGCAATAAAAAGCCTGAAATATTAAACATACAAAAGAATTAAATTAGAATTTGTAAACCAGCAATAATATTATTATGTTTTCAATGTTCTAAATCCTTAAAGTTTAGTTTAAATAAGCATCATGTACTAGCTCCTTAAAAAGCATTAGCAATGTAAACAGCATTTAAAAATGCAAGAAGTTCAACTTTATAAAATTTACATCTGCAGGCTGTTAAAGGGGAATCTGCAAGAAATGTCAAACAATACTGTTCCTTGTGTACTCCACTGAAATAACAAGAAAGCTGCATCTGGAAACAGTTACTGGCACAGGACTTAAATAAAGTATTGCATTACCTTTAATGAACTAAATATTATTAATCAAGAGCCAGATATAACAGAGTGCCATCCAGCTGGCTTGTAATGCAATTAATTTACCTTCTTGGGAGATGACAGTGGACTTTGATGATTTGATGGCTTTGCTGTCTAGAGTCCAGGTGACAGCTGCAGGGGGATCAGAGGAAATCCGACATTGTAAGACCAATTTTTCACCATCAGCTACTTGAGCATCCTGAAGCTTCTCTGTAAAGGAGGGTGCTGTTCCTTTGCTTGCTGGTGGTTTGCTTGCTGGTGCTTTGTTTTCAGCTTTTTTCCCAATTATTCCGCCATCCACCACTGCACACCCATGTTCACAGTTTCTGTCGTTTTTCTCCTCTTTTTTCACTGCTGGTTTGGCAACAGAGGCTTGAGAATTAGGGGTCGCATTCTGGGCTTCAGAGTTGGTGCGAGCATTTGGTGCTGGAGTGCCAGCGCTGCCATTCTCCGCAGGTGGCTTTTTCTTTGAGCCCAGCACAGACCTGAAATCTGTAACTGCAGGTTTAGGAGGTGGCACCTTCTCTGGCAATGGGGTTTTTGGGGTGCCCTTCTTGGCCAGCACAGAGCGGAAGTCCACCTGCTGGGGAGCATGGACTTTCCTCTCCTCCTCTGACAAGGTCTTGGGTTTGACCTGCCGCTGCAGGTTTGCTCGGAAGTCCATTTGCTCGGCTGGGATTTCTTTCAGTTCCTCCTCAGAAAAACTTTTGGTGCTGACTTTCTTGCCTAAAATATCACGGAAATCAAGTTGTTCAGCTTCCTGCTGCCTCAGGCTCTCCTCTGTGTGCTCCCGAGTTTCCACTCGCCTCTTCAGCACTCCTCGGACGTCTTCCTGCTCTTCCTCAGCTACTCTGGTTACACTGCTGTTCTTTTTGAAGCCACTTGTTCTACCAAATGTTAGTTTACCATGATCTCCACCATCTCTTTGCTCTCCAGAGCTGGCTGATTCCCTCCCACTATGATCCGAAAAAGAAAAGAAAGAGAGCCAGGAAAGGGGCTGGTTTAAAAATGTCAGGGAACAATCTCAGAGCAGGAACAAAATGTGTTTATAGAAGGGGAGGTTGATTAGAGGAGCATACTCCATTACTTTATTGCATCAATGATGACTTCAGGAGCCATATAAGGGCACAAACAAAAAAGATCTTCTCTACTCTGGCTTGGTACAATGTGCTTAGCTTGTATGATGAAAACAGTTTGTTAGGTCACATTTGGGGATTAGGTTGAACAGCAGCCAGCCTGGGTCTGTAAGGGCAGGGAATTAACGGAGCAAAAAATAGAACCCACCCATGCAAGTCCCTGGGAAAAATACTCACTCTCTGAGCATTTCTGCTGTGGAAGCTGAACTCTCCCGCAGCATCAGAGACACCTGGCAGCTGCATTCTCCAACTTGGTTCCTGAAATATTTAAGTGAAATCAGAAAAACAGGGGTTTCTTCCTCTATAACTTGCCTCAGTTAAGTGATTGTATATCGCACTAAAGCAGCTCAAACCCACTGTGGCATTCTGCTTTTCAATGCCCAGCGTTGCGGGGACTGACCGAGTAGATTTGGTCCCCTTCTATTTGGAGCCAAGCTATCTCAAATAGCTTTTACTGAGTTGTTGCTATCTGCACTGGGAACAGCATACTCCCTGAACAAAAATCAAAGCAATTTACAGAATGAAGCAGCTGCAAACAAACAAGCTAAAGGAAAATAAATACAAAAGCTGGAAAATCAAGACAGAGGAAAGGGCTATTTTGCAAAGCTGAAAATCTTTCCAACTCTGCCTACTGTTTATTTATTCAAACCCAAGCTCTTAAGTTTTCTAATGTTAAGATATTAAAAACAGGGTCTCATTTCCTTCCCTCCCCTCTGGCCCAACCAATCAGCAAAACCCATCTACATGGATTGCTCCAGCCTGTACATGTTTATATTAAAAAACATAAAAGTGTCACCATATATGGTGCTGAGTACTTATTCTTCCTTTTGCAGAGGAATACCACGGATGCCTTCTGGAAAGGGCTCCCATTAAAGAATTCATTTAAAGTGCTCCCTGCTCCCCTGCAGCTCCCTCCCTCCCGCAGATATATATCATTCTTCTAGCTCCGAACAGCTCTTCTCTGCTTAACACAGGAGATGCCAAAAGCAAAATTTAACTCCCCCAGGGCAGCAGTTGAGTAACTATTGCCACCATTCCCCTGACTGCTGTTAAAAAACCAGACTTGAATTGATTGAGGACTAGAGACATCTTTTACTAGTGAAAACTCTTCTGTCCTTCCCAGTTTAAGTATAAGCTTGTCAATGGACTAGAAAGCCCTGGATTATTTGTCTTTTTTGAGCAAAAATAATTTTTGCTACTGAAAACATTTCCTGGACATGAGCGAAACACATGTGTGTTGGAGGGGAGGAAGGCAAGAGAGGCAGGTTTTCCCAGCTGTGTTCTGCTCTGAACTTGCTAGATAAGAGCACCTTCAAGTCCACTTAGCCCTGAAGTTTAAAACATGGACTCAGGATTGTTAGTTTGCCATAAATATATTGTCTGGCCTGGTTTTTAAATAGAGCATGGAAATGCTTTCCTAGATATGGTACTGTTTTGGTAAAAAAAACCCCTATAATTTCACCCATTTTTAACTTGCTGTGAAGGCAAGACAATTAACACAGATCACAGAATCACAGATTCAGCACAAATCTTTGTCTTTATAAGAGCAATTAGTGCCATCACCTTCTCAGACAGATTTCCCTTGATTTCTATTGCTTCAGAAAAAAAAACAGTGGATCAGCCTAATATGAAAACTACAAAGAAATTGGTGGGTTTGATCAAAGTAGCTGGATTGCAAAGTAAAGGCCCTGCTGATAGAAATATATCTTATTTGACCTTAAGACCACTAACAACAAGAAACCAGAGAAATGTTTTTAATGCTTTTATATCCAGTAGGTCAGAATACATACACTGCAAACTGCTGTTGAAGGCAATCCATGAGGACAGCATTGAAAGCCACAGCCCTCATTTTCTTCAATGCTAAAAAACTAGAGAACATCTGAGTACCAAACAGAAACTGTTCCAAGGGCAGGAGAGGATCCAGGTCAATGCAGAGAGTATTTAACTCAGCCCTGCACTGGATTCCTGCCATTCTTACTTACTCTTATGTGTGGCCTCCATTTGGAAGCAAGAGAAATAGAAAGAAGGCAAGACAAACGGAAAGATAAATAAAAAAAATAGCATGTCACCTCCTCCCAGCATACTGATTAGCATAAAATTATGGCACGGTACCAACACTGCTGAAAACCTGTTGCTTTCAAATAATGCATTTCAAGCTGGCCCCTTTTGCCACTGTGGGAACTCATGAAGTTTTTTCCCTGCTTCTCCAAAGATTTTAAGGAAAGCAGACACACTATAGAACTGCTCATTCATCAGTGCTGCAGGGCTTTAACAGGCTGTTGGTTTACCTGATGAACCCTCCTGCTCAGGACTTAAAACCAATCTAAAGCCGACAAAGGACAAGCCATGCATGCTGAAGTGTAAACAATTCACAGAGTACATTAAATGTAGAGGTACCTCTGCTCAGCTTCTGCCGTGACTGTTTAGCAAAATTATTTGTCCACAAGAATTGTGTCACTAGTGGGAGAGGTTGAAGTAACAGAGACAGCACTGTCCCAGGAGAGGAATTCAGGGATACTGAATGTGGTCCTGACCACTGTGAAGAATGGTAGCATTTCTGCAGGACCCATTTCTGCAATGCATATTTCCCTCTGTAGATTCTTTGCATATGCAAAGAAGCAACTAAGGCAGGCAAAGTAAATCCTTCTAAAGTAAGATATTTTTCACAGGGTTTGGAAAATAAAGGAGAGGGTAAGAAAGTAGGAGAGCATTTTGTTCTTTCTATTTTTAAAACCTTGGGAAGCACTTACAAATTATGGCAACAGTAGGACAAACAAGTACCTAGACGGAAAAATGATTCACAAGGTAGTTTTTGATCTTAATTATGATTTCTGATTCAAGTGAATGGCTGAAAACCAGACTACTGGACACAAACCTTGAGTCTGTGTCTGTTCAAAAGTGTAGCCTTCCTAGGGCAAGTCCTGCTCCCGGTGAAATCAAACTAATGATTTTAGGAGCAGGCAGAACTTACTTTTGTCTTCTGAATTCAGTGGCTGTGTCTAAAAAGGTGAAGTTAAAAACACTGACCCACCTTGGAGATCACAGGATGGAAAAAGAGAAACAAGCCAAGAAAAATTAAGAAGGATTGGGTGATATAGATACCAATTTCAATCAAGAATAATTCTGGAACCTCGGTAAATATTTTTACATTTACTCGATTTCAGAATCTAGGCAAGACAAAGACACAGAGGGGCAGTCAGAAAAAACAGAGCCTTGCAGTACATGGGAACATCTTCAAGTCTTTCACGACTCTGCTGTTCTGAATCTTGGCAATAACAATATTACTTGTGAAGCTTGAGGTTGTCTATGTTGGCATTTTATCAACAAAACCCTAGACACACAGAGATTTTAGTGGCTCTGTTATTGTGGAATAATGGTAGACATGGATAAAACCTATGCTTAGTAGCTTTGCTGTGAAAAAGTGCCTGGAAATGTTGACTTTTGCAAGACTGTTCTGTAGAATGCTCATGCACAGGACTTATCTTTAAAATGTCAAGGAATAATAATAAAAAAGCCCACCAAAAACAAATAAAACCCCAGCTGCAAAGCCTGAGGCAATTTTAAAAATAACTCTGTGTCCTATTGTGGGATCAGTTTTCCCTGGAATGGCTTTTATGTTCAAAATATCTCGAAATACTAGTTTCTTGGCAGAACCTACTGAAATATTTTCGCTGAACCTTAGATGAGACTTATTGTCTGCATGTCCCTAGGAAGCACTCTCTGGAGGAACAGGAAAAAAAGCACTTGTAATTATACTGGGGGGACGTACTGAAACTTCCTACCAGCCTACAAAGCGTGAAATAAATATTGCACAGTAAATTACATTTTTTCAAGAATGAACTGAAAGGGGCAAAGAAGTTGATCCCTACTTAGAGCTGGTGCTTCAGTGCAGGTAACTGCAAAGCCTCAGAAGGAGGTTTTGCAGCTTTTCTGTGAGTTAAATGGAGAGATAGTCCAGACTCCATGAAGCTTTAGCCCCAAAGAAAGCAACTAATCTACTGGATCACAACTTTAGCTGATATAAAGCAGAGCAGCTCTACTGGCTTCAAAGAGGATGCACTGATTTACCTCACTGGAGGGTTTTGGCAAAAGCTTTTTATACCTGAAAGAACAATAATTTTATTTGCATTTTACAGCACTGAGTGGGAGAATGGAACAAGAAAGGGTCATGGTTTTCTTCTCTAAAAATAGACAATGTGTTGATAGGAGAAAACAAGGTTTGCAAACTAAATTTTACAGAAAGACAGAACTGTATTCACTGTTTAGTGTGATGAAATGTAATCTTAGGAGTTCTTTTCGTATAACCTAAATTGCAGAGTATTTGAGGTACCACTGATTTGTAAAATGAATGTTTTTCCCTGATTTTAAGCAGATTATCAAAATACCTAAATCAATACTAATCAACACTAACCAAACTTTTATGGAAGACGGAATAGGGGAGAAGAGAAATACTTAAAGTCTGAGAAGACAAAGGTTAACAAAGCAGATGATTTGTTTAAGGAACTGCAGGATGATTTCTGAGGTCTCTCATGTTGACTGTATTGCTATAAAGATAAAGGTTTTGCTCAACAGACAGAGTCTCTGCCCAGTTCTTGCAGGTTTTTTCATCTCTTCATTTATGATGTACACTCTGAGTGAAAGAACGTGGAAAAGTCATACTGGGATAACAGGATACCAGTGCCTGCAGCACTGGAAGGATGCAAAGAACAGGAGGTGAAATAGATATCTATGTTTTTATGAATAAGGAAAAGGATTTTTATTTTCCATTTTAAGCATTTTGCAGGCTGTAAAGTGTCCAAATTTCAATAGATGAACTGCAGTAGTGGGTGAATCTCTTCTTCTTTTAATATTTATGCAACATTATTTCTCTAGGCCCGAGACATAACAGGCTCAATGGAACATTATTAGGACAATTAAAATGAAAAATGCAAATGTAGAGGAATCATAGGCTACTCTGCTAAAAGCCAGACTTAGCAGTCTGCTAAATAGTAAAAGGCAAAGCAAAGATGTATTCTAAATAATGCTGAGGGATGGTAATACAGAAAGCCAATGAGCAGTTATGGATGGATCTCACTAGGATCACACTGGGCTCCATGTCCTTGTCAGCTCACTCTGACTAAAGGAGAAAGAACCAGTAAGAGACAAACTTCTTTTGTTAAACCCACATTTTTAAGACCAGAGTTTTAATTTGTGAGCAGCCAACACAAAAGGAGAATTGTGGAGGTACTAGGACAGAATTTAGAGCTTAAGAATAATGGAGAAGAAAATTGGAAAATAATTAACACTAGTAGGAAACCATGCCCAGACTAAATTAAGAGAGTTGGAGAAGGAGTGACTCTCTAACAGCAGCTATGCAACCTACTTCTAAAATTAATATGTGAAAAGGAGGTGCACATTTCATTTGAAATGAAAATGATTATGTTTAAAAATAGCCTACTGTCAACTCTATAAACTCTTCAGTGGATTGACTTATGTTTTGTAAGTTATTCCAGATTTTTAATGGACTTTGTAGGTGTTTTTGAGAGAAAGACACAAAACACAGCTCTCTTCCTCTCAGGTACTGTTAAAACTGTTTCAGAATATATAAACAATTCTCAATCAAGTATTCAAGACAAATGCAGACAGTTCAACAGCTATTTAGACAAGACTATTTAGTGCTGAAAATTATTGTAACTCTATTGCAAACTTGAAGTTACACAGCAGGCTTTTGGCTCCCTGGATATGGCCAAGGCTGTTACCTCTCTGTTACTCATAGTACATAACCAGTGCCTAAAAACATCTGACTTTCTGAACATTAACTGGAATTTTACAAATGACAGCAGGGTAAAATGAGGTATCAGCATTCCCTTTGCTCTAATTGCAGCATAGCTTTACTCATTATGGATTAGAAAAAGCCAACATGAATGCACTGATCTTTGTGGGATCCCTAGATATTTCTCCAGTGAAAGGATTAGGGAATAGCTGCAACCAGCATGTAATCTGCTGTGTTGTTTTCTAGCTACAACTTTACTTTTTCTCCTGCTCTCGCTAATTTCTGAAATAATTTATTTTCTAAGTGTACATTCTAGAGTTATGATACTGTCAGGCTTCCACTTTGAGAAAAGATCCCCAGTGATGAATTTGGCCTAAGCGATCACCAACTACACCTGATTATTATGGTCAACTTCCTACAGTCCCAACAAAATCCTCCACAAAGCTCGCTTGGCTCTCCTTTGTCCTCTTTCATTCTTCCATCCCTGAAGTTTTGCTGAAATATCTCATTCTTTTTTTAGTTCAAGTGAAATCACCAGAAAGATGTCCATGCCCAGGGCGCACACACTGAAGTGTGGAAATGTACCAGCAGAAGATAGCAATTCTCACAGTTTCTGCTCCCTCCTGTCGAGGTTGGTGACCTGAATGAAATTGAACTGGCATTTCTAATCCTGCCAGAGGGACCGAGTGCTAGAAACAATCCTGATCCCCAAAGGAACATAGATGAAAGGATTTCAGTAGATGTGACCTGCACAAATCAGCATTATGAACATCCCAGATGACCTGGGCCGGTTGCAAACAAGCCAGTTCTGAAATGAGCCAGTTCACAACTTACTGCAGGCTACAAAGGGCCTAAATCTATTGAAGAGCTGATTTGTGAGAAGGTCATAGCACACGTAGCCCTAATTATTTAAATGTTATTAATAAAACTTGAAATTAGGTGTAGAAAAACTTTATTATGGGAAATCTTGATATTCGACAGCTATAATTTTCTAAACCACTCTTTTCTGGTGAAAGGTGAGTGCCTTATTTGGCTTTAAATACTAAAAAATACTGAAGCTAGTTTGTGTCTGCCTGTGATAATCTATGAAAACATACTTTTGAGCTAGGAGGCATCTACACAGTGACAGATCCTTCATTTGGGCCACACTGGTTGGAAAACAAACTATAACTACAAAAAATTAAACTCATTGTTTGCAAGCCAAATAGCTTGAGTTTATTAAGAAGTTCCCTTCCTCCCTGTATTAAGAAGACATGAGTAATCTATTTGCAAGTAGGCAAAGGACAATTCAGACTAGTGTACCCGGACTAAAAAAGTTAGAGTGTGGAGCAAACCAGATAATTTTCTTCCAGTGTAATGGATTCAAATGTCCATGATGAAGAAGTAATTTTAATAAAGAAAGGCACAAACATTAGCCAAGTAAAGCAACTACATCTATGCACAAGGCATAGCTTGGAATGATACCATCACTTTAAAGTTTTACACTATGTTTTCTACAGACACATAGGCGATATGCAATCTTCACCATTGGAGGTGGAAAATGCTGTGGCACTTTCTACAATGTAAAGAACCAGCAAATATGATTCTTCATTTAAAGGACAGTTATTTTACCAGAATAAAATAAAATTAAATGCAAAACAACTCTTCCAGATTTTGTAGGAATGACAAGATGTTCAAAGCATCAAGGTGCTGTGTTTCAAAGATATATCAGCAAAAGGAGACTAAAACTTGCATATAAAATTCAGACATTTCAAACTTAGCCAGGAAACACTTTATCCCCTTAAATGTATGGATCTCGTGTAACAGCCCTCCCTAGTCAGGTTTTTCCCATGGAAAGAGGCAACCTTACAAATACCTAGAGAGATGCCAAATATGATGAACAACAGCTCCAAACTCAAGACATCGATTGCAGTTTTCTTTGCAGGAAATTGCTTCCCATACTGCTGTCACAAAGCTTTGTTTTTCAGGATCACAAAAGGAAATCATACTGCTTTGTCCTTTTTTTCTGACTCTTCTTGTGTTTCCTCTTTTCTCTTGGAGTTTTATTAGTTCTTTTCATCCCTCAGAAATATTCTGTTCCTTCAGTACCCTAATGTTTCACATAAATAGGATGGAACTCATCTTCTTCAGGTGTGAGTTTCAACTTGAGGGTAAATATAGCTAATTGGTCAAAGGGAACAACCTTCTATTTCACAGCAAACATACCTGAGCTGAATTTCATATTGCCCTGCATGACGAGACTGCACATTCCTCAAGACCAGTGTGAAGATGTCTTCATTTTGCAGGATTTCACACGCTGTTCCTGGTATTATTTCTTTCCCATCTTTAAACCAGTGAACAGTGGGGAAAGGATCTCCAGCAATGGCACAGGATATCAGGACATTTTGCCCAGGAGCTGCTGTCACGGATCTCGGTTTGCTAATGAACCAGGGCTGAATACCATCTTGAGGTTCTGTAGTTTACGAACACAGTTTACAAGTCAGAAGAAAATGCCAAGCTTCAATGTCAGCACTAAGCTAACTAATTTCAGGGAAAGCAATCACAGGCAAGGAAAGTTATCTTGAACATGCAGAGTATAAGTTTTTAAGCTGAAAATAAGTCGGGCTTTGAATCTGGAAGTAACTTTCGTTCGTACTAAAATTAATCATTTACTTGGCACTTCACTGGCTCAATCCAGGCTTATATTAAGAGCAAAACAAAGAGACTTTAAAGCTGCCCTAAAAGGAATCTTGGACATTTGTCCTTAGAGAATATGGGTAGGAATAGCTTTAAGGGCAAGTAACAGTACTATGACTGCTGTGCAGTTGAGGTGGAGTATAAATCATCCAATAAATCATCATTAACAATTGTATAAAACTGCATTTAATACAGAAGGCTGACCCTGAGGCTGGATCTCAGGGGGGACTGGAGGAGAGAGGAAGGTCTGAATTCAGAGCAGACAGTGACAACAGATTAAACAGCTCTCTCAAACACTGCAGATAAGATATTCTACATTAAAAATAATAAAAGTCTCACAACGATTTCCAATAATTCTCATTAATGGCTTTGAGGAAATGTCGATATTCAGTAATAGTAGAAGAAGTCCCTGTCATAAAGGCACTGTGTGCCGAATCACAGGAAGTTTGTAGGTACTTGAGTGTTTACTGTGGGGCTTACATCATGTGAGGAGATTCAAAGCCAAATTTTTTGCAGCTAGTTCTCAGATTGCAGAAATCTTGTCTTCCTTACCTGCTACCACTGCAATGTTAACATTAAAGCCAGGATACCTAGCTCCTAGACAGCTTTTCCAAATACTAAGGGCTCCAGTTAGAAACAACAACATATTAAAAGGTTTACTTTGATCCATAGTTAAGTGAGCCCGATAGCTATAATCTGAAGCTGCATTTAGCAGAAGTTTTGCACTGTCCCTGAAATAGGCCTCAGGAATGCATTTTTGAAATAGTAACATAATGTTCCAGAGTGAAAAGATTTTTTTAAAGCTGCTTCTGCTCAATATCCTTTTTAATTCAGATGCAGAGACTGAGAACCTGAGCGTCCTTCGCAACAGACCTTACCAACACTCATGTATTTTAAATAGACATTCCTCCAGCACATTAGAATAATAATTTTCTTTCACCATTTTGTAAGGGTGAAGAGGAACTTTATACCTTGAACTGTCAATGTAGCCTGTGTTTGACTTTCTCCTACTTCATTCCAGGCTTCACAGGTGTATTTGCCCGTGTCTTCAGGAAACACCTCCTGGATGTACAGACTGTACTCGTTGCCTTTCTTCTCAAAGTGGAAATCTTCTGTCTCCTGGATTTCTTTCCCGTTATGAAGCCATATAATTTCAGGAGGTGGGTTAGCTACAAAAGAGGAAGCAACAAAAATCTGAGACACATAAAATCCCACCATATGTCAATTAAGAAAAGGAATAAGGTTGGTTGTTTTTTTGCCACCTGATTCTGCAATTTCATCTTCAAAACATTCAGGAATTTCTATTATTAACTCTGTGAATGCTGTGTAATGTGGAATAGTCTGTCTTATTTAAAATACAAACGAATAAGGGAAGCATGAATACAACAGAGAGGGAGAATGAGTTCTAGATACCACGAAGATGGTTATTAGGAGTTTCTGATACCAAAGTTCATACCAGGACTGCTCTTTCTGCACCATTAATCTTACCCCAGCCGACAGGAACTCAATCTTGTTTGGTTCACAACAAAAGCTATTACAAGTCCACTTCAACAAGAGGACCCATATTAAATTTATATCATTATATCACTGCAATTAAGAAACACTTCTACAGCTCTGAACACTTTAACAATGGACAATGTTCAGCCACGCTGAAGATCAGATTAGACCAACGTAGCTTTTAAAAAACTGGTTCCTAGAAATATTGTTTCCAAATGCAAAGACACCTGCTAAAAATATGGAAAAAACCACACATTTTGCAGTAGGATTTAAATTTTTTAAGTAATACTGTTCTATAGCTACACACCTGATACCTCCACAGTCATTATCACTTGACTTCCATCCATTACTTTGAGGTCAGTCAGGCCTTTAAGGAAGATGGGTGCAAAAGTCTTGTTTAACTTTGCAGCCTGTGCACTTTCTGCCTTCTTGCTGCTCTTCTTTTCTGTGAAGTCAAAAAGAGAACAAAAGGGGTCTCTTACTGGAATATCCATGACAAACTTTAACTGACCTTAGGCTCAACACAATTTCGAGACAGTGGTTTTGTTTCAGCTCTCAGAAGGCAAAAAAACCTGAAACCACTCAATATAGCTGTTTTGTCTTGCCAGTATTCTAAGCAGAAAGGCAAGACATAGGAATGGAACTGTCCTCCTTCCGAGAATCCTCTTAAATAATTGTTAACAGATATCAGAGAGTATCACTGTGAAATTACACTCATTTTCCTCAAGTACACACGCTTAAGTAAAAAAAAAAAAGGCAAAGCAGCCCAAAAACCTGTAACCAAAACTTTAATGCCTTTAACCACTGCTAAATTAATCTAAAAGCCCTAGGGGATGTTACAAGTTGCCATTGTCATGATTGATGAGTTACAAATGTAAGCTCACAGCACCATAGGATTTGCAACTCTGTAAGAAATTACAAACCATTTAGACTGTTAGATGGCCAATATCAAATAGGTTTGAGTTCACCACACTCCTCACCTGTACTTCAGTTAGGCAATTGATTGATGATGGTAAAGACTAAAACCTGAGGTTATCAATATGTATCACAAAACACACTGTTGGATTAGGGCTTTTAAAATCGCTTTTTGCTTTTGAGGTTGTACAATCAAATGCTGAGGGAATTTGGAATTAAATAATTCGCTGTTTAAAAATAAATCTATCTGTGATATGTTGTTTCCAGTAGCCACAAGTGGTTTCCTCTGTCTTGCATTCAGAGGCTACGAAACAAGACCATTTAACTGTGATCTATATGGTACACTAGACCAGGAATTCTACTCCTGCTCTAAAAAACCTGTGCTAAGGCACTTCTGAAGCCCAAGCAGTGATCATGACCAAATGTAAAAAGTCATAAATATTTATCGGTCACTTGGATACACTTTCTGTTTGGTTTAGCTTGTGTTCAGACCTCTTACGTCTTGCCTTTAAAATGCCAACCCTACGTTCTATCCATACATGAAAATATTTTTATTTTGCTTATTCCTACCTTCAAAATTTTAAAAGGAATATCAAGCACATGTGAAATATTATTACAGCAACAGAAAGTGCCAGGCTGGAGAAAAACCACAATTCATAAAATTAGTGATCAGAAAAAAAGCCAGCATCTCACCAAGCAAGCCCACCGAACCTCCTGGAGGCAAAAAGTTACGTTTGTACTGGGGCAATTTGAGCTCAACATAAATTTGGAAGCAGCCTGGAGGGGAAGTTTTTTCCTTTTCTCTAGCAAAGCTTTTTCTAGGCAAGATCTTGTCTCGCTGGCTCATGTCGCAGGTCTTTTCTTGGCACTGAGCAGTGAGACATCGATGCATGTGAGAATGGAAATATGGGACCTGAGTGAGACTCATTTGGATTGGTGTTATGGAAGCACAACTCTGAAGTGCTGGATTCACCATGAGACCACACTGATCAGTCTTAGGGCTTCCCACACCACCCGTTTGGAAGTGACTAATGCTGTAGAGAAGATAGCCAACAAGTTGGGTGAAACTCATCTACAGAAATAAACTCCTGTGGTTCACTGCAGCCCTCTGTTTTGTAATGTTTACTCAGAGAAACAGCTTCAAACAACTGCTGTACTAAGCAATATCAGCACATGCTCCTTCACTGCTCTAATGTCTTGCAGGAAATTCCTTTGTCCCTCAGAGTGAAACTTTGTCTCACAGTGTGGGGGAAAGCAGAAATCCATATAATGAAAAAAATGAAGGAAAAGAAGACAAAGAAAGGAAGAAAAGGGAAAAAACCCCAATAAAATAGTAAGACAGGAAAGAGACACAGAAAAAAAAAGTATGTTTAAAAAAAAATGTTCCTGTTATCCTTCTTTACCGAAGTAATTGATAACACTGCAAATCTAGAAGGAAGATATGCAAGAAGAGGAAAGCAGGGAAAGAAAAACAAAAGCAGAGGTGTAGGTCTAGACCAACAAAGAAACAGACCCGGTGTCTGATCAGAAAAGTTCAAGTCTTCAGAGAAGGGCAGGTAACAGAAAAAGAGCTGAACCAACTTCCACGAAATTTAACACTGACCGGGAAACAAATTTGCTCATAGTGGTTCTAGCAGCAATTCTCCCAAAGCCTTGGTACAAACAGCATTAAGTCTGAGCAGCACTCCATATCCCTCACAACTGGCTCTTTGCTCTGTTGGACTCACATGCCTTCTACACGTAGTCTAAATAAATGGATTTTTATAATCAAGGAAGACAATACAGTATAACAGCCTCAGCTTATTAAAAAGAAACGTGTGAGCAACTACAGAAGAAGCAGAGCGAAATTATTTCCCATAAGGAATTTTTCACCAATGCTAACTCCTCCAAAATACGTGCTGCAGACATAAAAGATTCATGTACTGGAATAAAACCACCTTCTTGCACAGAGCTGCATAAACATTAAATGGAAGCAAGCAAATAATTCACAGTAACTGCACATCTGAATCACAAACTCAACAAGTTCACGAAAAAGTTAAGCCTCAATTTTTTAAGTTATCTCAGGCAGATGTATCCTATGGTGGTGAGGAGACCCACTGGTATGAGGGACATCAAGAAGATTTAATGGGGGTGCAGGCATCTGTAGGACTTAATGGAGGAAAACCAACTTGCCACTGTTACTGATCAGTGCTCACTCTTTGTAAGGGAAGCTGTCAAACTGAAATGAAGGCGGCCAGAACCTGCCTCAGCACTGAACAAATCTTAAAGAAATAATAGTGCTTACACTAAATTTAAGCACCGCACAGGTTTATGCTGACCTCCTGGATGAAGACCAGTTCTGTACTTAAACAGAAACTTAGGATGGCAAGTATCAAAAAAAGAGAAGTCTGTGGTATGTGAGTAGTAAAAAACTTTAAAGAATAGAGCTTCAGTATGAGAAAAGTTACTGGAGAGACTAAAGAGCTATTTCACTGGGGGGAATGAATGTAATCATGCAGAAGAACATTAAGATGGATCATTAAGTCTGAAATATTGAAAACTCAAGATTTAGTCCTGGGACAGAAAAGAAAAGCAGCTTTCTGAAAACATTCCTATCCTTGTAAATGTACCATATAAAAATACACATACACTTTGATTTAGTTGTTGAAGTATTACCTGATTACCTGTTGCAAGGCAGGAGTAAAAACATCTCCCTGTGTATTGCTGAAGCTCTTCGGAGCACAGGGGAAGTGAAGACATTTCTTTACCAACAGATACAAACATCTGTTGTAAATAAGAGCTCAAAAATTAAAAACTATCATGGCTAAAGCAACCAGTATTCCTAGACAAACCTGTGTCATCAAGGATACAGTAAATATATGGCTAATAAGTCTGACTCCATGGCAACTTGAGCAGGCTTCCTTCAAAACACAAGCATTCCTCCCTACTTTAAAAAAATATATTTTTAAAGGGGATCTCTAATCCTATGCTACTGTTGTTTAGAAGTGTACTTTAATCAGTAGCATTTTGTACCAACAACATAATAAGAATTTCACAAAAAACATCAAATGTTTCTTGATGTAGCAGCAACAATTAAAAAGACTTTAGTTCTAACCCATAAATGCTATTTGTTCATTAAGAAACCATAGGGGCTCATTTCATACAATTTTTCTTCCTTTACTTAAAATTTGATGTTTTGGATTTCTAGACTTAGAAAAAATTTAAATTACCTACTGACAACTTTAGTTTCTCACAGATGTTTTACACAAGACAACGCAGTCCATTTTGGTTCTGTTATTTAGTCTAAAATCATTGCGTTTTCTCAGAAGGGATGGACACAATCATGCAGAGGCCAAATTACAAAGCCTGAATGTTAACTATTTTCAAATTCTTCTGAAGCTTGTAAATGCTTTTAGTTGTTCATTTATGACATAGCACTATGCAGTGACTCAGTGTTTGTCTGATGAATGCTTTAACATTTCAAAATTTTACGATGAAATAGCTGTGCTCTACATTTTCAAAGCTTATTTTAATATATCTGAGGACTCTTTCAATTTTAGCCTTACAGGTCGTTTGGAAAAACAGCAATCAAATTGATTTTGGAGTGAAAAGATGGAATGCTGATCATTCGAAATTAAGCAAATAACTCCTGTTCCCATTTACGTCGAAAAGATACTGCGTGATTTTACTTCCTTTTGAAAACACCTGGCTAATTATTTCGACCGTAAAATATTTTAAGGAAAGCCATACACAAAAACCCAAGAACTGTTTGCAAAAGGGTGTCTTCAAAAAGTGCAACAACCATAGAAATTCACATTCCCTGGCCACAGCCAGGTGCTTGCTAGTTTCACACATCAGGAACAAAATCTATGACTTGCACTAGGAAAATAGTAGGGAAGCAGATAAGAAAACAAATTAGCAAACTGCACAGAAAGTCCTGGCCAGGATTAGGGCTTGTGTTCCCTCATTCCTCCAAAGGCCGTTTCACCACATAAACTCTGCTGGGGTTCAAAATCCATACACTCTCAGGGAGCGCTGGCTTCAGAGCCCAGAGCAGGAGAACAGAAGGAAAGGAAGAAGGCAGAGGTAAAGCTTCCAGCTGAGATGCTGCAAGTCACTGTGCTTCTGGCTGAAACACCCTCTTTCGTAACACTGCAGAGTATTTCTGCTGCCAAAACTACAGACAATAAAAATAAGGCACATCTGGCACCAGCAAGGAAATCTGGAACCTAAGGAAAATTTTGCTTGACATTAGCAGAAGGGCATGACTTCATTATGTATCTAGGCATCCTCAAGCTTATTCAACTGGATGTGAAAAAAGAGGAGATCTGATCTCTATTATGTTAATGCTCTCTAATCACCTATAGCCATTTAATAGCTCCCTCATCACTCTTAATTCTTACTGTTTTCACATAGGAGTAGGTTCATCTATAAGGAATAAAAGAGTCAACAAACATTTACTAAAAATTTCTACCCAGGGTAGTTAATTTTCTCTGTCCCTTTTCCTTCCCCTATCAGCTTCTGCTGGTGCACTGGTGCAATTCCCCCCACCTGGATTGTGTCAAGGCAGTTCATGGGGGACATCAGAGAGCGTTACCTACTGCTCCCACAGGTGGGCTTGATAAAACACAGGTACATTTCAATGACTTCTTTTCAGACCTTGCGTCTAGTTCACTTTATCGTAGCTTACAAAAGCTGCCACAATTTTTTCACCACAGCTGTTGGTTTCATGCAGGTCAAATGGTGTAAGATAATATGGAAAAGAACTATTATTTTCTGAAAGGCATCTTACAGAGAACAATTTTTGCACAGAGCCGTAGTCTGGCACAATGTGCAAGCTCAGCTGGAGCCTTCCTGGTGGACAGTGATCTCTCTCTCATTTCAACAGGTTTTTGATAAGGTGTTACACAGGGCGATAGATTTCAAAGTCCACCACAATAATCCCATTTATAAGTTTCCTGGTTTTTCCTTTCCTCAGGCTTTAATATGCATGAATGTTGGGAAACAGTAAGTAATAAGATGTACAACTCAGTGGGAAACACAGCCTGGGAGACCAGAAATAGTAAGCAAAGCATGTAAATGGTACTTTATATACCCACATATATTTTCTACAAAGCAAAAGAATATAGGCTTTTCCCACCACATTCCCTTACCTTTGAGGGTCCATTTTTTATTAGAAAGACACTCTAACGAACATCCAAATGTATGTTTTAAAAAGCCACTTTCTGCATTAAATCCATGGAGATTAAGGAGAATTTAAACTCTTCCAATTTCTTAGAAAAATTACAAATTCTCAGCATATTTGGATGGCAATGGGAAGAGATATATTACCTTTGATGTAAAACAATTTCTATTAATCTCTTATTCTGTGTTCCGGTATTTGTGTCATCAGTAGTAAGCTAATAGTAAGTACAGTGACTACATCAAAATTTGAATTATTTATTAACCTTTATTAACAGAATTTTAAGGCAATAAAAATGTTCTCCTTTTATTTGAGTTTTCCCAAACCAGGTTTTAAAGAGTTCTTACATAAATTTAACCTCTGCATATCTGCAGACTGGAAGTTATTGCAAGAGGAGTCTTAATGTTAGCTGTGGGTCTAAGCCAAAATAAACTTGAATATTTTAAAACCTTGACCTGGATCAGAACTTAGGGCTTGAGCATATTTGTAAATATATTTATATTGATAAGCAATGGTGAGTTTTGAGTTGAAGGTGTATACCTAATAGGAAAGGGGAAAACTCATGCTGCACTGAACAGTTAACCTAGTACAAGTCAATTGCACAATACACCCGTACCAGTTTAACTGCAATTATGCAACCAACTATTTATATTCTAAGGTAAAAGACATAGACAAATCTATATCCTTGGAGAGAAGGAAAAAAATAATCAATAACTGCACTGTGCCATTCCCAGATTTGCTGCTGAAACTGAAGAAGAAAATCCAGATCATGATGCAACCTTTAAGAAGGTTTCCAAAGACTAGACCTAGGTTTTACCTAGGCCTATAGTCAGAACAGTTCATATTCTTGGACATCTCTAGTCTAGGAAATTTTCTTGTTCATTTGCCTACCCAGACGTACTGAAGATATTTTCATGTGAGCTGCAGAATGCTGACATCTCCTGTTGAAATATCAGGACTTCAACATGCTGAGCACTGCACAGAATCACACAATAATTGAGTTTGGAAGGAACTTCTGGAGATTGGCCTTTCCAGCCCCTGGCTCAAGCCGGGTCAGCTACAGCACTGCAAATACACACAGCTCCAGTGCAGCAACTCAGCGGCCCGGGGCCAGGGTTACAACTGGTCACAAGTCAAGGACACACAAAGAATAGAGTTTGCTGCCTTATGTTCAGAACACTGCAAACAACTTGCAGTGTTTAGTCTTACAAGAGGTTTAATTATACTCGAGGAATCTGTTTGCCAGCATCATGTGGTTGACTGCCAACTAATGCCTGGTCCGAGCCGTGCGGAAGGGCTGCTTCGGCAACATTTACCATTTATGGTGTTTAAATATCATTCTGGCTCACAGGCTAATAAATCAACTGAGCTCAGGAGAATGCTTAACTCAAAAAGCTCTGTGTGAGCAGGCCCTGAGAGAGAAGCACCAGATTCCACTAAAACTTCTCAAAGCAAGACTCAGGTTCACACACAGATCTTGAGCTTGAAAAGAGTTTCACATCCTCAAACATTTTTGGTGTAAACAAATCTAGCCATTACCAGATCTTAAGATAACAATGCTATCAGCTGAAAAATTAAGATATTTTATAAGGCAGAAAATTGGTGTGAAGACATACATTTTCTTTCTGTAAAGTGTCTTTGCCTCAGGCCTGAGGCATAACATTTTCTGTGAGTTTTTCAAGAATTCAAAACTTGATTTATAATGGCATTAAAATGTATCAGACCTTTATGTTCCTGAGACATGTAGGAACATTTCTGCTTTAATAAAGATCTCAGGCTAGTATGTCATTTTGTAAACTTAGGTCGTGAGAACTAGGTGTTCAATGACCTAGCAGTGCTCTTTACACATTTACCTCTCATCATTTATTTTTGCAGTTATAATCTCTTTTTTGTACATGGAAGGTAAGATTTAAATATCCTTGGAAGATGCTTTCAGTGAAGAGCTGGGACAAGTTATAGTCTGTATGCTGTCCTTGCATTACACAGAAAAACTGTTAACCTAAGACTGACAATGCCCTAAGCCTGTACCAGTAAGGGTGGTTGGGAATATACAAAGGAGACCAAGTTCCACTTTATCTTGTCTGGAAATCTCTTTATTATACTCTGGGCTAGTCTTCCAGCCCTATCCTGCAGCTCCATGTATGCTCCTTCTTTCCCGAGTCTTTCCTCTGTATGGGATATCACCAGGTCATCAGCATTTTAACCTGTTTTTTCTACTCCATTTATTCTGCAAACAGAGTTGTTCCGGCTGAGAACTGGAACAGGCTTCCCAGAGAGGTGGTCACAGCACCAAGCCTGTCTGAGTTAAAGAACCATTTGGACAAGGCTCTCAGGCAAATGGTGTGATTCTTGGGGTGCCCTGTGCAGGGCCAGGAGTTGGGCTCGATGATCCTCATGGGTCCCTTCCAACTCAGCACATTCGGTGTGACTGAGATGTCACCCCAGAAATCCCACTATGAAAAGGCTGCACCAGTAAGAATCATGTTTCGGTGAACAGTCAGAATAGAATAGGCTATCTCAGTTGGATGGGGCCTACGAGGATTATCTAGTCCAGCTGCCTGACCAATTCAGGACTGACCAAAAGTTAAAGCCTGTTGTTTGGGACATCGTCCAAATACTCCTTTGGACACTGACAGGCTCAGGGCATTGATCACTTCTCTAGGTGATAAGTATGTTCCAGTGTTTGACCACCGTCTCAATAGACAAATGCTTCCTAATGCCCAGCTAGAACCTTCCCTGGCACAGTTTTCAACCATTCCCATGAGTCATATCACTGGATTCCAGAGAGAAGAGAACTGCAGCTCCCTCTCTGCTTCCCCTCTTCAGGAGAAAGCTCAGTAAAGAGTGCAGGGGTCACAGATACAAAATAGATGTCTGGGTTCACAAGAGATCACTTTGCAGTCAGCAGACTGAATTCCTCCCTGACAGTCTCACTGGAAGCTTCTGCAGCCAAAGTGGTGTTTACTTTTGCCTTCAGAACTGTCTGCCTTATTAATGACTTACCCTGTTTGCAAGTTATTTATATCAAATAATTGCTCTTTTGTCACTGTCATGGACAGCAGCTCTGTGGAAGGCCTGAGAGCCTGTATACCTACCAAATACATTTATAAGGCATCTCAGCTGGCCCACTGCTAACAAATTGCCCAGCATTAGATACCAGTCTGACACGGAGAACTGCAGGAAAGGTGCTTCAGATATGCTAGATCAAGCCGGGTCAGCTCCACAGTGAAAATACGCATTCTACTGAGGCAGAATTTCACCTCCACATGTATAGTCTCAATTTTTGTGTGACTGTCCAGGTCGATTTTGATTTAATTGCAGGGAGTTGTGATGTATACAGATACCAGTTCCATTAGAAAAAAAAAAATGGGCTGTGCATGAGCTGAAATGGAATGGAAGCACAGTAAGAACAAGGGAATCACATAAAGCACATGTGTCCCTGAGGATGCCACTGATCTAAAGAGTTACAGCCCCTTCAGCCTTTCCCTCCTCTGGCAAATCCACCTGGCAGCAAAATTAGTTATCCTGTGGTAATATTAAAATAGTTCTGCTCCTCTCCTGGGTGAGCAATCAAAAGGATACTGTACTAAGCATGCTGTTAAGGAATCTCTCAAAGACAAATAAGACTCAGATTGAGAGCTAAGAATCCAAATTTGAAGTTAGACCAATGTAAAGTGGAAAAAAGAGAAAAAATACAACAGCATTGTATTTCTGGGTATAAGTTGGTATCAGAAAGGAATTCTAAAGCAAGGCCTGTTTGGCATTTAAGTCCATAAAAGATAAGGTAGCTCTAGTACAGCATTGCTTGTGGTCAGTTTTCTCTTCTTGATTAATTTATATTAAAAATATCTTGAATCAAGACAGTACCCTGAAAAAAAAAGACAGAGTCTGTGTATCTGGCCCAACAGTCAAGCCTTCATTAAAACGAAGCTGCAGAGAAGCACTTCCAGTAGCACACAGCTATACAAGGTTCCTACCATCTGTTCTGTTCCTCTGTTACAAAGGAATGATATATGTTTCCCTTAGGCAACTTTTGGAGAGTTTTAAAAATTTAGCTAATCCTGTGAGGTAGTTTGATGGCTGTTTGAGTTCCCATCAACTAATCCACATCAGCTGCCCTTGAAAACATTCTTTGGGGTAACATCACGCCCCTGCTTTCAAAATTACTCAGGAATATATTCAGTGAACAGGTTTTACATTTATTTTGATGACTTCCATTTTTCAGCTGACATTGAGAACACTATAGAATTTGGCAATTTGGCAAGCTGGGACAGTTTGCCCTTTGGCCAATGCAGGACCATTCCCAACTGTTATAATAATCATCTGTTTTCTGTCATTCTGGTATGTAATAATTTAATGCTCCCAGTATTTGACCATGTGTCACAGTTGATTTAGGCATAAGCTTTTTTCTTTTCTTTCTTGTCTTTTTAATTTTTTTTTCTCTCAGCATCTCATCTTTTTATTCCATTTGTAAGAAATATTAATGAAATGTCTGACATTTAAATTTTCTGACATTTAAATTTTCCTCATTCTGCAAGCACTCATCCCTCATTTGCATCCAAATTTGGTTCCCCTTTTCCTGGAAGTGATTTATAACAAGAAACGGTCTTTAGAGTGCATTTTTTATATTGATGGTACATCTATCATTAACAGCTTTCACACATGTTTTGCTTTTGCCCTTCAGTTTTGGTCTCCAGCTGACATTCTGTTTCATGTTTGGTCCTGAGGGTGCTGCAAGAAGGCAATTTAAAAAAACCAACCCCAAACTTATTTTTAGAAGGGTTATAGCTGTTGATGAACCATACAGAGCGCTGGACTGAGATCTTTGGGGCACTCTTGAAAGCTTTGGAACGGAGTTCCTTTGATGCTCATGACAGTTTACCTCTGACTTTTCAAAACAGTAACAAAACCCCTCTCCCTTTCACTTAGTGCTCTGAAACCAGTTCTTACACTGACAAGTGGTCCCACCAGGCTACTGGTTTGGAATGCCTTTTGGACATTTAATAGGACTAGACTGGGGTATTTTGTAAAGTCATCTATAGTCCTTTATATTTATGTTATGCTTGAAATAAAGCAAAATGCTTTCAAATAAGCAGTGACTTCAAAAAGCTGTCATAAACATTTCATCAGTGTTGGCAAGTAAGACATTGTTCTTCGCTTACCTTCGGCAGAAATATGGATCTCAAGAAAACAAAGCTGTGGCCTCTCAATTAAATCTTCAAAGAGGCTGCTTATTGCGGTGATAACCTTCTTTAAATGATTAATGTCTAAGAAGGGTCATTCTGAGACAGAAAGAAAAACAACCCACGACCTGAAGAGAGCACCTCTCATGACTGAAGGAAAAGATTCCTACCTGAAAGCTTTTCTTCCACCTGGTTATATTTTATGGTCCCACTCACACCAGATGGAAGAGTGACAGGAACAAAACAAACTGGTTTTTCAGAAAGCATCTCCCTTTGCTGCTCTGATAAACTGTTTACAGCAGGGACTGTGACAGGCTTTCAGGTGGCTCTAATCTGCTCACCCAGTGATCAATGAATGACTACAGTAATCGGATTGGAAGGGCTACAGGCTTCCCAACACAGACACTTATGCTGGGGTGGCTGCACTGGGAAAAAAAAAACATGAACAGAAAGTCGTGGGGGAGAAAGGGGAACAGATGTGAGTCCAGGCAAATGCACTGCTGGCAGGGAAAGAGAAATGAGGTCAAGAGCCAATAAGCAGGAGCAGCACTATCTGCTGAATAGTGTTTACTTACAAAGAGTATTAAGCCTGTATTAAAAAAAAAAAACCAAACAAACCAAAAACCCAGCAGTGCGCGGAAAACGAGCATCAGCAAAATGTGTGGCTGCAGAGCATCAGAGCCCACAGAAACACCGTGGCTGCCAGCCTGCCCTGCTGCTCTCACTGCCCACACCTCACGTGCTCCATCTTGGAAACAACCAGTGATGCTGCTGCCTGGTGCAAGGAGGCTCGAGAACTCTCCAGCAGCGTGCAGTGGGTCAGGTATCTCGTTTGTCATTTACTGCAGAACTGCAAGACAGAGGACATTCTCGTAGAAGTCACAGCAAGCGCTCCAGCCATACCTAGAGAAAGCTGGACCAGGAAATCACCCATGCCTGTGACATGCGGAGACTGTTTGCAAAATAAGAGGCGCTTCCCACATGCTGTATTGATGTGGTTTGGCAGAAACAGAGCCCACACTCTTCCAATTCTCCCTGCAGTCCATAATCATGTGTAGCACACTCAGATACTGGTGTGAATGTCAGGTAATTAAATATCCCTTTGACACAATTTTTCTACAGGTGGACCTGACCTACAGTTCCTTGTTAGTGATTAGTTAACTGACAGGCAACCTCATATCAGAAGGCTTATCTCAGAAATGAGGCACACCTGAAGAACTGTCACCATTCCTGGGAGCTGGCCTTACCTTCCAACTATACCAGTTATTACTTTCATCTGTCTTGCCTTTATACTTCGAATGTCACAGCTTCAGCAAAACACTAATACCAACTCACTACACATGTACATTCAGAGTCAATTAACTTCTCCTCACCTCAGTTTCCTATTCATAAAAAACCTGATTAAAATATTCAACCACCCTGATTAATAAATTTAAAAACCCTGATTAATAAATCAATAATAAACAAATTAATAACTTATTCATAGCCTGATTCATAAATTCATAAATAAACCTGAGTATCCGCAATCCCCATCAGTATATAATCACCATATATTTCAGGTCACCTGAATGTCCCCTGAATATCCCTGTTAAGAGCTGGTTGCTTTGTTTTTTAAGTAGGATGCCTGGTGTATTTAAAAATGGCTTGTATACTTATTTTCATACCATAGAACAACATGAAAATTGTAATGTGAATTGTGAAAATGTGAACACCAAATACAATAGCTCGCACATACAAAATACAGGAATACAGGAACAAATCAGTCATGCATGTGTTGTTTAAAAATTTTTTTTAAAAATGTGCATCAGCACCAAAGCCTCCCAAATTTTGATTTTCCTGTGTATAGAAAACAATGCCTAAAAAAAAAAAACCCCACATTTTTAAAGTAGCAAATGGTAGCATTTCAGGAACATCTATAATTGAGTGTTTCAGTAACACTGACCATGTTTCTCACCTCTCAGGTTTACTTGCATTAGGCCAATTGATCTAGCATCCACCCAGTGCACACCACTCAATGGGAGGTTCAGAAGGAAATAATTCTCACTGTGAAAAGATTTGTTAAGCTGTTTTTTCTATGGAGCACTGCTCAATCTCTGTAGTTCATCTCTACCTGTGTGTCAGCTTTGAGAAACTGCTGACAGGAGGGAAGACAGCTGTCAGGGTTCAGTCTCGTCTACTTAGTCCTTTACAAGGCCAAAATTAGCCTCACCTTGATTAACTTAGTTTCTCCACAGACTACCTAAAGGATCTAAACCATTTTACTCAGCCTTCAGATCACTTACTTAAGTAGAGAGATCTGAAGTGATCTGAAGATGTTAATTTCTCACTTTAAATAAGCAGAAGACTGATTAATTTGAATTTTTTAAGACCATTGCATTCCTTATGCCCCATCCATATGAAATGTGGGACTTTTTTTGACACAGTCAAAAGCCTCCTACAAACAACTAAGTACCTTCACTGTTTTTCATACAAAACAAAGGAGTAATACTGAGGTTACTCAGTGCTAGACAGAATTTATGCTGCTTAATAATAACGAAGAAAAAGACAACCATAAATGAATCTGAGAGTGATGACTTAGAAGGAAAGCTATGCCATAATTAGCTTAGCTAATTATCCAGGGCCCAAGGCAAAGCATGCTGAAAGTACTGGAAAAAAATCCCACTCTTGTATTTAACTGGACTTGGAACAGTTCCTTTCACAAAAACAACATAATAGACCTTCCAAAAGGCAAAGAATGCACAGAAGTTGATTAGAAAACACGGCATGTGGCTGCATAACACCTGTAACCTACCAGCAGGTTAAGGATCATCTCGTACTACAATTCAGATGTGAATTAAACAGTTTGACACTCATTATCCTTGCTGCTAACTTTTCTGAGTTATCTGTGATCTGAATTTCATTTAGAAACATAAAACTGAGTTTTACTGTTAAGACAGACTCTTCATTCCAGGTAAAGTTCCCCCAGTGATCACAGTAGATATGTTCCTTCATGAGACCCTTGCTGCAGTAGAAAAGCAAAGCCAAAAATGGCAGTATCAAGTGAAATGTAGACCTAGACAGAGATGTGTCCAAGGACCACAGAAGCAAGTAAAGGAAAAGCTGGATTCTGACACTGGTCTGATACTGATGATGTGCCAAGAACATCCATTCCTTCTTAGATTAAATACGGATTACTTCTCACATACAAAAGGAAAATATTTCTCTAACAGTGAATGAACAAACTGAGCACCGCAGGAAACCTGACATCCTTAAATCATCTTGGAGATGAAAAAGAACTGGAGAAAGATGGGTTACAATTCAGAAACGATTTTACAGACTTTATTCCAAAAATCAATGTTTGGTCAGGAGAGGATTTTTGAAGTTTCCTCCGTTTCAGCACATACAACCATTTTCTGTTGTAATCTGTCTGCACAAGCTGAAAATTTAGAGAAGCCTTAGTAGCAGCATTCAGAGACTCAGAGAACTCTAATGTCAATAAGATTTTTGACAGAGGTTCTGATGGAAAAATATACATGAACAGATAAGAGATTTGGAAATTAGATTTTAAATTTGGTATTATTTTTGGCAGAAAAATCCATATTGATCTGAGTTTTGGGGAAAGTTACTATAATCATAATGGCAACAGGGACATAACGAGTTTTACGGAAGAAGCAGACAGGATAGCTAAAACTGTAAATATATTGAACATGTAGTTTTACAGCCTATCATGTATGTTCTTAATTCTGCTCTTATTCTTCCGCCTCCCTACTCCATGACTCCCAGAATATAGAATGGGATGCAGATGAGAGAAACTAACCCCCCATGATGGTGGCAATGCAGCTTTCTAGCCCCAGACTATGTAAAGTGCAAGTGGAATCCAACACAGTGCAACAGTGACTACATGGCCTGAAATAGCTCAGCAGAGCACACAAGCCCAGGGAAACGCCCACTCACTGCTGCTCCCAAGTTAGCATTGCCTGACAACCCTAAAATAACTCAGAAATGCTCCGTAAGAGGGGACTGTCCCTTTGGTTTCCGAGTCCCAGTCAAGGATCAGAAGGCCCCATGTCAAAAACAGCTCCCTCGAGGTGGACCAGTCTTCACTGGCCCTTAGCTAATGCAGATGAAATTCTTCAGAGAAATTATAAATTATAACTTTGAGAACAGATTAGTTTCAGGCTTATTTTAAATTAGTGTTTTCTTATTTTGTGCCATTTTTCAGGAGAGGAGGGTGGGGAGGGGATGAATGTATTTTCAGTTTGGTAATCAAGAAATTAACTCATAGGTTTACCAGAATTAGTTTGTTTTCACTTTAGCCTTGTCATACAGACAGAATAGGGGCAGGCAGAGCACTGAAGAGCAGTAGACAAACACCCCAGAACACTGGTAAACAAAGACAAATCTTGAGATCCCAGGAATCAGGGTACATTTCCCACCAAACTGCATGTACAAATTTAGGGCAGGTATTATTTAGTCATAAACAAAAGGAATAGTTCCCTTGACAGCTGTCACTCAGAAGTCTGTTGGACAGGCAGTGACAAACTATTATAACTTTGGGGAAAAATCATTTGCAGGTGACAAATACCAAATACAGGATTGATTGTAGAGAGAGGGAGAGTCTGAAGGAGGGGGATTGAAGAGAGAGGTGTGGGGGATAATCTCCAGGCCATAAAACAAAGCACCTATATAGACTGATGCCAGGGGAGATTGAAAGAATAAAGACCATGATATTGATGGATACTACCTCACTGTTGAATTTATCCACAGAATTCTGTCATCTCTTGTCTTCATTTTGAACTCTGGTCTTTTAGAATGTGTTTCTTGAGATTCTAGTACAGAATTACAGCTTTCATGAACAAACCAATTCTGTCAAATCAGCACTATCAGATTTCTGAGACAACAGGTCACATCAGTTCCTTACTACAATGTTCTTCTGGTACTTTCTCTACCAAAATTTCATTTATTTAGAGTTACACAGTCCCCAATCAGCTGATACATGCCTGTTCAGAATTATATCTGATAAATCCTGGTAACGGAACAAGAATATTGGCATTTGCTATCATAACTGTGGTACCTGGCACTGGTCTCTGTGGCCTGCCTTTCAAGAGAAAGGAGTAGCATCTGCCTCCTCCCTGTGACATTCTCTGCCTGATGGGTGATATTGGTGATACTACAGTTATTTTTTTTCAGCAGTCCCAGTCCCTTCTTACACTGGTAAATCTCTTCCAGAACAGCCTCACTGCTCTGTACACTAAGCCCTTGGGAAAGTCAAAGCACTAATACCTTTTTCTGAAACATGCTTATTACTTTACACTACACAGTCCTTAAGCACTTAAGTTGCACACATCTCCAAGGGAGAGAAGAGGTACCCAGCTGACAAAAGCTTGGAAAAAACAAGGAATCCACTTACAACCACCTCTGTTAAGGATCCAAAATTATTTTTGTTAAAAAAGATTATAGTTTATAGGGTGGTAGTAATTACAATAGTCTGAGATATTCACCTTTGACTGTGACCTGAGCACTACAAGATGCCTGTCCTGTGTTGTTTTCAGCCAGACAGGTATAAATTCCATCATCTTCTGGTAGGGCGTCTTGGACAGTCAGTTTTGCAACTCCATCTTCAAAAGTGGAATGGGCATATTGAATTGGCTGGTCTGCAGACAGAAAGGAAGAGAATTGATTTAATACATCAGCCACAAATTTCAAAAGCACTTTTAGTTTTCAGTGAAATCTGGGTGCCTAACACCAGCCAGCATATTAAAGTGCAGAGCCAAATCCCACTCTCCGGTGCACAGCCACTGCTCTCTAGTGACTACAATCAGCAGCATCCCAAGCACAAAGCACAACATGGTTGTCAGACAAAGCTCACCATCAGATTCACCGGGTGCTACCTCGAGTAGCAGCAAAAGGACAAAAGCTTATCTTTGATACTCTTTGAGGTGGATAAGACAAGAAATGTGTGTTTGCTTCAGACATTGTCTCCATCTTGTAATTTGCCTGAAACTAGATAAAATGCAGGTAAAGCTAGATGTGCAAAATCTGTTGGGCATGGAGAAGCACACGAAGTCCTCCAAGAGGTGCTTTGTAGTGGAAGACTTTCCAAGAGAGACAATAAAATCTGCAATGGAGGCAAGAAGCTGATTTATAGAAGCAATCAATCTACACTGCAGTAAGGCCAGTAACAGAAGGGTTCAGTGTCAACTGTGGTGATGTGACTATTAAAGAAGTTCATTTTAAGAAACTGGTTCCTTGAATTGGTTTGGAACATGCTTGAATATTAGCATAGATGGCTTAAATTTGCCTTGCTATTGTTTCAGCAACCGTCATCAATCTCAGACTTACTTTTTGAAATGCTTCTGCAATCTGTTTTCCCAATATTAAATAGTTTCCACTACTGACTCATCTTTGGTTGCTTTCCCAGTGTATGCAATACTTAAGACAACTTTATACCTGTGCATAAACATCATGCTGGAAATTAGGGTCATCTAAGAGAAGAGGATGAAACAGCAGAGAAATTGTGCAGGACTGATTTAAAGATGTCTGTCACTTGGGAGTTTGTGGTCAAAAAAGATCAAAATTTATTTCATTGCCAGAATAATTTTAAAGGACACAGGTCTGGGGTTTCTAAAAACCAGTTCTGCACTATGAGTAGGATAAATTAAATGATGGGACAGATTTTTCTCTCATCTCCGATTTTCAAAGAAATCCAACTCAGAAGGCGACGTGCACTATCTGTGCACTATCTATCTGCATACAAAATTTCATTCTCAAATACAAATGTGTGCCAAAATCAGCATAATCCAATTCTTGCATATATTATAAAATGTGGTAGATGATCTTCATCCTTTGCTTATAAGCCATCTGTTCGTTAAGTTAGCAAATTTTCTATTGCATGAAAAAATGGGGTGAATATTTAATCAAGTACCCAGAAGACTCCAATTTTAGAATAAACTCTCTCCAACCTTTGTCACAGGTCACATATTCTTATTACAGGCTCCTCTGAGCTCATTTTCCCTCAGTCACACACAGACTGCTGGAACTATTATGTTGAACCACAGAGTTTCTGCACGTGGAATAGCACTACATTCAAACATGTACAGGTAGAGTTAAAACCCAAGCAGACAAAGCTTTGTGTACAAGGGCCACTGGACTGCCTTCCTGGTCCAGCTATAGAATGTCTAACCTGACACGTCCCAGGTCCTTGCCTGGGATTCTGACATTGAAACTATTAGCGGTGACAAATGATGTCATGACATTGTATCAGAAATACACTTGGGATAAAAGCTGCATCATCAAATAAGAACAATGCCTTTATATTTCTGTTGTAAGTAACCAAATGAATAGGGTAAGTGTTCTGCATGGAAAAACAAAATGTGGACTCCTTCACCATGTCCCCAAATTTTGTCAGGGCTCTTTTTCACTCCAGCTCCCAACAAAACTGGCTATTTTTAAGCATTATTCACGAAATAGTGAAATCACTTACAGAACAGCCTTTTCATTAGACCCCAGAAAAAGAACACAACATATCAGCCCTTAGGAATAACCTGCAGCAAGGTTCTAAGTTACGTCCACAGTACTTATATTTTGATGTAATAAAAGCAACTCTCCCAGTAGTGAAAGGTTCCCTTCTCCAGAGGCTGAACAGTCAAATCTCCAGGACAGCTTGGCAGCAGGAACAATAACAAAAAATACCTTTCTGCTGGTATGTTATGCCTGAAGAAAGGAAATTTTCCCCTGGCCCATTTATTAAAAGCTTTCTGGACAAATCACAAAGCTATCCTAAAATCAAACACTACTCAGAGAATTGTTATGCTAAAGTCATGGTCATACTGTTCTTAAATTCAGCAGAAAGAGGTTCAGTTAAACTTTGGGAGAAGGAAAACCCACACAGAAAGCAACATGAATAGAAAGGTACTTAAAACAGTCATACACTCCTTATTCCTGCAATTGCAAAAGAAGTTACCCAGAAAGTATTTTAAAAAGATAAAGTAAATTGGAGTTACACACTGAAATATTGTCACAGAGAGCACGTGCAAAAAGTTATTTATAAGGATTTAGTGAGGCCAGAACTAAAACACAAGACGTTTACTCTCAGGGCACTTGCCAGTAAATCAGTGTCTTGGGGTGACTGTATCATGTGTATCCCCTATCATGCTCTATGCCCAAAAAGTAATATTGTGCCTTTTCTGTGCCTTTAAACTGAGCTTGAGGAAAAAAAAAACAGGCGAACTTTCCAAAGCAGCTTCTCAAGGACACAGAGATTACACTCCTCAGTGTTGTCTGACTGCGGAAGGCACGAAGGGAGCACCCTGCTTGCTTTTTCTTCAGCCAGCTGGTTTTTTTTTTCCCTCTTGGCGTGAGACGGAGAGCTGAATTTTGTTTCCTGGGACTTTGGTTTTTTTTCCCTTCTTCTCTTCTGAACTGTTTCAACAACATCAGAACACATCAGGAGAATTTTCTCCCCGAGGCCCGGGGGTGGGCCCACGCCCTCACCGACCAGCTCCGAGGAGGAGAGAGACCACACCTACAGAAGGACTCTGAAATCTTCCCAGGTTTCTCTCTATAGTGAGGGTTTTAATTCATTATTTAGCATCATTATCCTTTTCCTGTGTGTTTGTTAAAATAAATAGTTTTTATGTCTTTCACTTTCCTTCGAGGAAAAAATTCCTTTTTCCCGAACCCTGTGGGGGGAAGGGTGGTTGTAACCTGGTTTTCTCTCAGAAGCTATATTACTAGATTTTGGCCAAACCAGCACAATCAGTGAAAATTCAGAAAGAAACTTAAAACGTAGAGGGAGAGCAAAAGGACAAAAGAACCATCTTGAAAAAGTTGGAAAAAAGCTTTTATGGTAGATTTGCAGAGAAGGGTAAGAGCTCAGATAGAATTCGTAGTTCAGTCAGGTAGCTCTTATTTGTGCAGTCTCTATGAATATGGAAAAACTTCTCATCCTCACAGATGGTAAGAAGTAATTACAGACAATACAGAGCATACATCATCTATTTTTTGTCTCACTTGACCTGAAGGAGAGGTTGATCTGTACAACACTTGGAAAATGTTTTGAATTCACATGTAGTCACAGCTGGTAAATATTCTTGGTATCTAAAGTAGTACTTGCATGTAACATTGTACAAGAAGTTGTTGCAAGGCTTTCAGTTCTCAGGTGGTGTGGATTCCTTGCAGATTGCAGAAGGCAGACTGGACACCATGCAGCCTGTTCAGTATCAAGGGATGGCCAGCCTGGAAGGGAGCAGGTTCTGCTTCCTTCCTTTTTTTTTTCTTATTTTTTTCTCAAAGCAGCCTTCTGTTCATGTTTCTTATGACTGATAACTTGGTCTTTACATTCATTATTTCACCAAGATATACATTCTTTCCTCACTATTCCGCTCAAATTAATTCTGGTTTGTTATCATTGTCATGCTTGGAAGACAATTTGCATTTGATATTTTCTACTGAACTTTACACGTCCTGTCCCATGTGATTTTTATTTCTATGGAGTTCTGCAAAAGTGCTGTATTTTCAACGCTAGTGGGATTGCTCACAGTATATTGCTTTTTCCTCTGTCCTAGCAGAGTTCAGCTGTGAATATAAAAAGCTTTATATTCCAAACATGGAGAGCAGATGTTAATATGCCTTTTTTGAAAACAGAATTGGTCTGCCTGCCTCGAATTATATACCGTGAATATACTGTTTTCTTCATATGGCCAGTTGATGAAAGACTCCACCATGTCATTTTGCCAAAAGCACTGTTATGTCTGCCTGGAGTAATATTTTAGGACCAGAAACAGAATTTTCTCCTTTATTTGATCATGTATATAAATACGAGAAGTTTGTAGTATCTAGCTAGGTGGTAGACAGGAAGGAAATGTTTGCATTCAAGTGGCTATCACAACAGCCAATTTGATCCTTAAGTAAAATAATAACCCTAGGAGTGTAGATGGAATTATCAGCATTAAACTACTGTTTATAATCCCTTCACGTTTGTATCAAAATGGTATATAAACAGTTATGTCTCACAATCCTGTGCAAGACAGAAAAGCATTAAACTATAGTGATATGTTTCAGCAGTCTGGAATGAAAGTCGTGTACTTGCGTCTTTAGAGTAATATATGATGTGTCTAATTTTTATTATTATGAGAGTTTCTTGTGCTTCTGTTACGCAGACTCATCACTGCCTTTTGATTTAAGAGCAGAGTTAATGCACTGACTCTCACTCGCAGAACCCTGATGGCTTGAAGTCCAACCAACTAAAAAAAGCCCACATCTGCATTGCATCGAGCCAACTGCAGTTAGAAGCTCCGGTGCAATGTAAACACGATTATACCTGAACAGGAGCAGACTCATATGAGTTCAGTGAGAAGAAAGGTCAATATAAAATAAAGGACCTGAAAAAAGGTAGGGGGGCACAATGAGTCACAGAAACATGTGGCTTATTTATGTCTGGGCTTTATTTTTCAGAAGACAACAGTGTTCCCATTAGAACATGGTTACATAAATGGAGACCATATATCCACGCCTGATGAGCTGTAAGTCATTTGAAAATCAACCCAAAGTCAGTCATCTGAGACAGGAAGATGCTCTGTATGTGAAGATAACTGAGTATAACTACATGGTTCGACATCTAAGGGAACACTATGAGCAAGGGTACCTTGGAATATGAAGATGAAATGACTGACTCAGAGCTGCTCCTGAGCTGCAAGACAATTCTTGCACAGCCAAACAGAGATTCTACTCACATCTGCAAAGAAGGAATTTCAGTGCAGCCTTCAGACAGAGAAAGAAGTTATGTCCAATGTGTGTCAGAACCTTTACTCACATGTTTTGTGTTGTAAATAAAGCACTGGCCTTTCTATTCTAGACATGGAGTTATTGGGAAGGGGAACAGCCCAGGCTGTGGGAACATACCAGTCTCAAGGTCACAGTTCATTTGCCCTGCCACCTTTTTCAGTCAGCCCATTTACTCTGAATAGCTAAAGGAAAACAGAGATCATGCTGAAATAATTAATTTTAAAATAATCCTGGAGGAAACATCTTTACGGCAAAGTATGCTATTCTTTGTTTATAACCACACACACACACAAAGACAGATAGCCTGGAAGAGTCTGCAAAAAAAAAAATCAATTGCACTTCAGGAGTATAAGAGGTGATCAAGAGTTGAGCTGAATAAATTTTTCTAGTGTTTTTCAGATATGGCTTTAAATGGAAACAGTTCTTAGCCAAAGCATGAAGTGCCTAGATTTCTGAAATCATTTGGAATTGAAGCAAAACACTGACGTTTGGGCCTCAGACATTAAGTGGAAGTTAAGGAGACTTGACTGTTGATCTGTGCAATCAGGGCAAGGTAGGAGATTATACAGTCTGATAAAAGTAAAAAATATTTTACTTTCTTTTTAGTCAGCTTTAGGCAAACATTAGAATCTCAAGGAACATATTTCTAGTTGAGAAGCAACCAGAAGAGCTGTGATTTCAAGATCTTGGGAACAGAGCTGCTAACACCAATTATGACCCTCCCAGCTGATGGAAGGGTAGAATCAAGCATTGGTCTCCTCCCTACCGTAAAGAGTGAAATACTGCACTCAGACTGAAAAGCATAAACACATGTATTGAAAAATAAATGATGTTTAAATGATCGCTTGCGTTCCTATATCCACCTTAAGGTTGCATTGTACAGCTGGAATTGTGCATCTTGGGGATGGGTTGATCGCTTTGCATGAGCAGTGCTAGGTCTGACAGGATACTGAAGTGATTCCAGATAGTTCAAAATGGGCAAAGCACTTTTGATGTAGTACTTCTTTATTCCTATTAGATTAATCTGTTGTTATGTTTACATATAAGAGGTTTTCTAGGGCAAAGCAGACACAATTCAAGAGAAGCTGAAATCTGAGTTAAAACTAAATATGAATATAAGTTCCCTCACTACTTCTCATACGTGCAGGTAGGCCCTTCCTACATATCTTCTGTGGTAATTTATACATTCCTACAACATAACTCTTGAATGATTCAGAGTATTTTGAGTGGAAACTAAATGTAAATTGGGAGAGGTACCTACAGTAGCTGAACCAGAAAGGTTTCAGTTGGTCCAAGCATGTGGCTAATAATGCCAAAGTCGCAAGTTCGATCCCTGTACGGGCCATTCATGTAAGCGTTGGACTTGATGATCCTTGTGGGTCCCTTCTACCTCAGAATATTCTGTGTTTCTGTGATACTTTGCTTAAAACTTACTGTCTCTGCAGGATCATGATGCCAACCCATTATGCTCAGAGCAGAAGCTCGTGCCAAAGGCGTGGGGGCAGCACAGGATTCAGCACAGGGCAGCAACGGCAGCAACAGCAGCAGCAGCAGAGCTGTGTCGCAGTGCTGTGAGGGGCTGTGTGACACAGCCCAGGTAACTCACCTGGGCACTTCTTTGTCACCAGCAGCAGCACGGCCATGTGATACAGCCCAGGTAACTCACCTGGCACAGCCGTGTGGCACAGCCCAGGTAACTCATCTGATCACAGCCGTGTCACCAGCAGCAGCACAGCCGTGTGACACAGCCCAGGTAGCTCATCTGACCACAGCTGTGTGACACAGCTCAGGTAACTCACCTGGCACAGCCATGTCACCAGCAGCAGTACAGCCGTGTGACACAGCCCAGGTAGCTCATCTGACCACAGCCGTGTCACCAGCGCACCCTGCTGGACACAGCGCAGAACTGCGGCAACACAGACCCTGCTCACACCGCCGTTTCGTGCACTTGATGCTCGTGCGAAGGGTTTTCCTCAGGTGTTCCAGCGGGTTGTATTAGGGTGATTTAGAGCGTTTTGGGGTGTCAGTGCATTCATGCAGGTGTTGCAGAGCACGGGATTCCTTACCATTGAGAAGCCATGTGATGTGAGGCACGGGGACCCCTCCCACACAGCACTGCAGCACGAAATCTTGCCCTTCACTCACAGTGCATCCTTTCAAGACACTGGAAAAGCATGGAGCAACCTCTTCAACTTTAGGCCCTTTAAAACCAAAATGAAAATAGTTCCTTTAACCGAAATTGATGAAATTAGCTTTACCACTTAGAGCCTTTTTCTAGGTATGCTTAGATGACCACAGTTTCCAAAGTGTAGATGGGTTCACAAGAGCTTACTTACTTCTGACAGTTAACAACCAGCTGGTGGAAGTCTGGCCTTTGGGGTTGACAGCTGTACAGCTATAAGATCCACTGTCCCTCAAGTAGGCTTTTTTTATCCGTAGGCAATGAATTCCATCTTCCTCATATATTTGGACACCTTCTCCAGCTTTAATAGGTCGACCTTCTTTGAACCACTCCACATCTGGTTTTGGCTTCCCTGAAACTAGACAATCAGACATTTGGATTTTTATGAATAGGTATTCATAATTAGTGTTATTTAGTATATATTTATTTAGTATTATTTACTTCAGTATAAATTAGGTACACTTTACACATACATAATTATATAGACCTTAATGGGCGATACACAAAACTGTTGTCAGAAAGTTGATATTTCTGATCTTCTAAAACTTCTTGGTCAGTCCATCTTTTAAAATACAAATATTTGATAACCTGAAAAACCATATCTGAAAAAAACCCCTTATGTCTGAAAAGTCTTCTTCTAAGAGTCACAGATAAAACGGATGTGAAACTGAAACACAGAAGGTTCTGTCCAAACACAAACTCTTCTTTACTCAGCACTGACACAGGTTCCCCAGAGAGGTTGTGGAGTTTCCCCACCCTTGAAACATTCAAAGGTCACCTTGGTATAGCCCTGGATGTGCCTGAGGTGAGGCTGCATGAGCAGGGAGAAGAGCCAGTGAAAGCAACCCCGGTCAATCTGCAGAGAAGATTCTCAGGAGAGTTTCTTGGATTACTTAATAAGGTGCATTAGGGACATCCCACTGTGACCTCCCTGCAGACACCTTGCCTTGCATGTAGGAGTTTGTGCTTTGGGTCCAAAGCCAAATGAGAAGGCATTCACTGGCTTCAATAAAAACTGGATGACCTCCTTTTTTCTCTACAACAAGGACTGTATTTCCCTACCAAACAAGGTCGTGAATTAGTTAAAACTTGCCAAGTGTGTGAGATGCTTTGACAGAAAACAATTCACATTTTTAGTAATATACCTGAAAAATAAACTATTCAAAATGTGCCAGGATCTTTGGAATCTTTTCTTCACTCCACACACTCTGGACTTCTGATAGAAATTATATTCTGTACTCATGGGGCAAGACTTATTAAGAAATGAAATAAATTACCATGGTGTTGTGTGATTTTTTTTTTTTTTTGCCTCTAGAGAAATAAAAAACCAATTTCTTCCTCATTTATGTGAACACTTTAAAGTGCAAATATTATTTAAAAAGAACCAGCAGAAAAATGCTTCCAGATTATTTTCTAAAATTGAAATTAAAAAAAAAAAAAAGAAATATTCAAGATCTACTACCTAGATTCAGCAAAATGTAGCTCTCGTTACTTTTGTGAGACGTTAATACCTATTCAAATTCTGTGGAACAAACTCTAAACCTTCCTTTTAATTGTGACTTTATCATTTCAGCTGTTAGGAAGCACTCAGATCAGGTTGACCAAATATGAGCCATAAAAATAGATGCTAAAAGGGACATGCAGTGACTGACTGTATTTTCTTATCTGATGTTTTTTTGGCTCAAGGGTAGTGTAACTAATTACAGTTCTGGAAAGTGTGCCATCCATTTCTCTCTTGCACCCTCATAAGAGGGCCTAAAACTACCTCCTAGAAGGAGCAGCATTGGTTACACCTGGGGAAACCCCAGATGAGAGAGGAGATGGACACTATGGTACAGGAAGGTTTGAAAATTTCACTAAGTGTTGTGGAAACAGCATTGGATTCTGCATCTGTTTCCAAAAGGCTTTAGGAGGAGAACAACCTTCAAACAAGGAAGAATTGCTTTCCACTTCCATGCACAGAAAGGGAACCCCTTTCTGACTAACCCCAGCGGCTGGGATAATTTTCATCCCTTTACCTTTGCTCTTGAATTTAATCTCCTGGCCTTCTGATGCTTCCAGGCTCTGTGGATGGATCTCAAACTGAGGGGGAATTCCCAGGGGCTCCCTCTTCTCCTCTATTACAGACCCCCGGGCTCCAGACCTGTTTTCCGATTCTCTAGTCCTGGGACTGACATGCCCTGTCAGAGGTGGAGTTTGTTGAGCTGACATCGGGAGCTGCACCGCCCTTTTCCTGTTTTCACTCTGTCTGATGGAAGTGGCCTGGGGTTCTGCCTTCGGTTCCGGCTGCAGTTTGACAGATTGTAGTGTGATGGTGCTTGAAGTTTTCTGCAAGACCTGAGGTCCCTTTTTTCCTTCTTTATGTTCTTGAGAAGACGCTGTGTTGGTTTCTTGGTGCTGTCCTTGCTTACTTTCTTTGGCTTCTCTGGTGATGTAAAAGGACTCTTTCATTGCTGACACCCTGTCTTTGGTTTCAACCATGAGTTCTGTGCTGCTGGATTTCAGCTCTTTAGCTATCCCATTGCTGGTTGCCTGTTTAAATTCTGAATTTTCAACAGCTTTAACGGCAAGTGTGGTTGGTTTTGATGGCACGCTGAAGGAAAATGAGAAGTTTGGAGATACATGACACTGTATAAAGATTCATTATTATCAGCAATGGTATAAATATATAAGCCCTTAGCAAGAAGGTGAACTGATGAGCCTTCAGATTCTTTCACACAGATCGAGAACATGGGTCAAAGAGGTGAAGTGAAAAGCTTCATAAAATGAAATCAGGGCTCAGACACTATCTCAGCTCAGGAATTTCGGGATACAAGTCCACTGCTCAAGTTCTAACATGTTCTGTGAGTCAGACATTAACCTTGAATGCACTGCTTTAGATGGGAAGCAATTACATGAGATCTGAATGACCATGATGTAACACCACTTGATGCTTTAATAAATTGAGGTCATGTAAAATTATAGCTCAAAATGTCACATAAAATGCTTCCCTAAAGGGAAATGAAAATGGAAATTGTGAAGTGATTTTACTCTTTCTAATTATGTTGTCTTGTAATTTAGGTAATTTCAAAACAGCACTGATAGGAAATTTGACCAAAGTCTAGGGGAGGGAGAAGGGGTATTGGCACATTAAAAACTTGACTGGATGTAGCAATATCAGCTATGGATTTATTACGAAGAGTTTCTCAGAATTATGATGGATCTGCTGCTCAGTTCTTTGGGGGCACAAGAGTAGCTGATTAACTGGGGGCTTAAATCTAAGTCTCCTTCATTGAAGGTGACTGCTCTGATCCCTAAGCTATCACCTGTACAGCACTGTGTCTGTGTCTCACACTTCCACAGCATTACTCTAAGGCAGAATTAGAACACATTTGAAATAAGAGCAGTAATTTCCAGCCCAGCTCTGTTCTGCTACACTTGGTGCCATTAACTTATTATCTCAGGGAGACTTCTGATATTTATTGTGGTACTTTCAGCCAGAGTTTGATGTACTGTTCGAGATTCGTAGTTACAAGTGTTAAGACTTTTTCATTTTACAAAATATCTTTTTTTTTTGGTGAATAAATGATGCGGGATGCAGAACTACTCTGGAGAACCACATGCATGGTGAGTTCTGCCTGCAATGCTTCACAGTTTCATTTATACTAAACTTACTTTCAAGTATGTTCCTAAAAATCATACAGATATGAAAAACAGAATAGCACAGCATTTTCAATTCCGCTTTGCAGTTCGGACAATGTGAACATGCCATTCTGAAATCTCATCCAGGGCATCTGAGGACAGATTAAACGTCCCAATGACTATAAAGAAACTGGCCTTCACCAAAGTGTCTTACACAGACAGCCTTGAACTTGTCATTCCTGCATTTTCCACTCATGAAGAAAAGTAATTTTATAAAACACTTTTAAAATATTATAGCAATTTAATTTAAAAAATCTTGATAAAGGTTAAGTATTATTTTTTTCTTTCTTGTTACTTTACCCTTACTTTTGTATGTATTTCCAGACAACAGCAAAGATCATGGCCATACTACTTTTAGTTCATGACAGGAAGGAACAACCAGCTCACTACTGACAAGGTGCACTTAGGCTGTTAACTCCATAAAGGAAGTTTGACCCTCTAGTACAGTGTACAGTTTCTCTTCACATAGCTCGTATTTTTAAATTTTGCTTTTCTGAACCAGACCAGAACTCTGTATTTCATAATGTTGCCACCAGTTCCACCAACTATTTCCTACGAGTCTACCAGGACAGCTGATTTGGGCAGCAAGAGAGAATCTCATTCCAAGCAAACATTTTTTAACTCCCAAATACAGACTGACTCCCTCAAAAATTTATCACTTTGTGAAGAAAGCACATGCAGTAAATGTCAAAACTAGTGCACTGCAATTAAACAGTCAGAGAAAGTACTCCAGTAAAAACATACCAAGGTGGCTGAGTGTATGTGTCGGTCTTTTCTGGGCCTGAAATACGAAAGAAGAAACAGGTAACTTACACACACAATACTGTGCACTATTCCAAAAATTTGGAAGATTTTAAGCATAAAATATACTTAAGAACCTTCATTCTTCCAATTTTCAATCCACTGAAGTCAAGATTGACTATCACCACACCCGAAATTGATATGGACAACACGAAGCTGCTCAGCTGAAATACAAAGAGGTCTTGGCCCATTTTGAGACATTGCTGAGTCACGTTCTCACAGCCCTGCAGAGCTAAAGGTTTGGTGAGCCTCAAAAGCTCTGTGTGGGGGGAGAGCAGTAAGGAAGAGGTTCCAGCTGGGAAGCATCTTATCAAATCTTAGGATAACCCCAAAGAGTTTGTAGAGAAAGGTGGAGAAAGGCAAACCATCAATCAGTCCTACATCTGAGGGTGCTCATAGTGAAACTGCAGCTGTCCTCTGGCTAAAACACAGAACCAAGTCAACAGGAGTAAAACCTCCCAAAACCTGGACCCACCTGTAAACATTTACCAACCCATTTCCTGTGTAGCAAGACATTTAACATGAAAAAGACAAAAGCTAATGCATCACATTTCTTCACTTTGCAACACCACCAAGAAATCTGGAAACATGGCTGAGCTGTATTGGTTTGCCAAGGCACCTCATCAGATGCATCGATAAAACTGAGCACATACTTGCCCACAATCAGTCTCCTAATATGCAATTCTCCATGACTGTGTTTGTTTCTCTTGGGTGAAGCGTGAGATAATAAATAGTTGTGAGGAGAGAAATACCAGTCTAGGTCAAATACCAACCACAACTCTCCATTACCCCTAATTAACATTTCAGGATGCAATTTGTTTCTCCTGGTCAGATCAAAGCTGTGCCTACGCTGTTGTCAGCTGAGACTAGAAACTACAATAGAAAGACATGTAATAATATATTTGCAAGATAAAAAATTTTTCAAGTCACCAATAAGTACTCCATAGAAATGCTTTCAGAGTGTCTGCCTCAGGGAAAAGACAAAATCACGTGATGGATGATATCCTGGTTTCCACTGTGTTCTGCAAGCAAAAATCCACATCTAAATGCTTGGACTTGCCAAGCCATTTAGAGTGACCAAAAGAATCTATTTATACACAAGCGAAAGTTGCAGTGAGAGAGGGAAAAACCCATTGACCTCATTTCAATAAACCTGTCAATAAACAGTAACAGAAATACTGGAATTAAAACTGAAAAGACTGGATAAATGCAGAAAAGGAAGCTTCATGACTACTGGTTGAAGACAAGAAAATACCATGCAACCCTGTCAATTAAAAGAATATTTCATCCTCCCTCTTTACCTTCCACTCAGAAAAAATACAGCTATTGGAGGAAAATATCTATATATTGCATGTCTTTGAAAGAACATGTAGTACTTCTGAGCCACTTGATTGTCTGCTAACATTTTGCAGCAACTCTGGCAACCTGATTTAATGGATAATGAAAGAATTAGGTATTATATATTGTGGTCAGGTAAGTGGAATCATCCAATTAATCAAGAGCATTGCAAAAGAGTGCCCTTTTTACTGTCCTGCACTAATCCAAGAAAGAATGCCCACATTATTCAGAGATGTCGTCAGCATCTGAAGCAAACATATACCACAACTGACTTTGTGACCCCAGTTCTGCATCATCTCTCAAGGCAGATGTAGCCATTACAGAACAGAAAGCTCACCACTTCAGGGAGAGCAATTAGGGATCGAGTTTTATGTCTAGATAAAAGGCTTATTGAAAGAAGCAGCCCCTTCTGTAAAACCTCTGTTGAACAGGCAAACTGTAGAAGCTTCTTCTACAATGGCTTCATTAGATCGGAACTCACAGATAAAAAGTACAGCTTTAAATTGTAGAAAGGTTAGCTGTGGCTCTGAGCATCCCAAATGTACATCCACTTGTTATTTATATTCTTGGTACCTTACAGAATGACCTCACTGACGTGAAACTAAAAGTCTTGCAAGAAAAAACTCACTGCTGGCTGCATATGTAACCCATTGACCTCACAACTGCAGCTGAAGCCAGCAGCTGTGGATTTAATTATTTAATTGGGCCCAGTGACTGCTTACCCACTGACTGATGAAATTCCTCTTTAGTGTGCTTGCTGAAGGCTGTATGATTTTGAGGCTGATGCAAAGGGCACCCTAAGAAGCACTAAACTGCAAAATGAGCTGTATATGATAATACGTGTATGGAATAGAACATCCTACTTATGCAAAGATATTTGTTTCCTTAACAAGCAGTGAAATAGGCAGGGTTGGGAGTGGAGAAGCCTGAATTTTAATCTTATTAAGTTGGGGTTTTTTCTCTCTCACAATTTAGAATTATGCTCCTTTACATTACTTTCCTAGTTCTACAAATACAGATAGAATTTTGCCTCCCATAAGGGAGTTGGCATAAATGTGCATCTGGTGCTAGTACTCAAAAAATACAAAATTAATTACTGATTATAATGACAAGTGCCAGGTTCCATTTGCTGAAATTCAAATCTGTGTTCAAAACATAGAAGTCAAAGTCACAGTAAAAGTGAAAAGGTGTTTTTAAAGGAAGCTGTTACAAAGCACTTGGATAGCCTTTTTTCCCATGAACCAACACAATGTTTACAGCTGTAGCAGGCTCCAAGCTACCACAACATCATCTAATGAAGTGAGAGAGAGAGAGAGAAGATAATGGGGAAAAGTGAATGTTTCTTGCGAATGTCGAGAACACAACCAGATAAATTTCAAAGGAATGCCTGTGGCTCACTTTTCTTTCTCCTGCAAACCTTTTGCTGTACCTTGAACGGTGAGCTCTGCAGACACAGATGCCTTCCCAGCGCTATTCACCACGGTGCACGTGTAAATTCCTGAGTCAGCAAGCTGAACATTTTGGATCTCCAAGAACTGGATGCCTGTTCTCTCATACATGTTGAGACGTTCATTTTGCTGTAACTGAATATCACCCTGCAAATATCACAGGACACCATGAGACAGCAGCTATTGTTAAGAGAAGGGGAATTTTTTAGTAAAACATTAAGTCAAAATGCCTTTCCCCTATCCTTTAGCCAAATTCCTTCTATGAATAATACTCATATGGTGTAAACAAAACAATAAATTCTGTCCAAAATTCTGTCATTCATATCTTCAGGAGGCATTCTTTCTCCTCTATTTTTCCACCTACTCATCTCAGTTTGGTTTTGGCCTTTCCCTGTTTATTATACCCAGATTCCTAGAAAAAATTCTTTTCATTGTATGTGGGCTCAAACCAGTTTCATGTTCCTGTTTGTTCCAGGAAGTCAAACGCTTTTAAGCAAAAGCTTCCAACCTGGAGAGTAGTTCTCTATCCCTCAATAGCTACACTGGAGTTAAATCCAAAGACATGGCTTTGAGGCAGGAAGAAATGTAAGTCTGTGCTCTCTGTTACACAGAGTAGATGATCACAAAAACAATTTTTGCCTTTAAATTCTACAAAGCAATTGACCAATACATCATTTGTGAGCACATCAGTGCTTCTGCCTCAGCAGCAGCCATTAAGAATGAGTGCCTTGCTATCAGACACCACAGTTCCTCCCATCCTAAGTTTAGGAAGGGAAAGCCTACAAAGCTACAATTTTACTTGGGCAGTAAACAGTTGAGAAACATCAGTGTTTACAGACACTGTCATTCTTGAAGTCTATCAGCTCACTGCTGTCTGGGTGCTGTAGGTCCTAACGGAATTTTAAAAAGCTAGTTCACATCAGGGAGTTGGTGATGATACAGAAGCTTATGTTCCTTGCAACTTAACAAGAGAATTGGAAAGGAAACAATAAGCAGTATAAGATGTTTACAAACAAGCTTATTCATTAGTTCTGAAAAGTGCAATTTTACTTGTTGATAAAGCTTCCATGCTGTAAGGAAGGTGGTCATCTATTGGCTCTGCAGTAGCCAGGTGTGGTCCAGCAGCCATGCAAGTTCATTTCCATGAGGCACACATTATAGAAGGTGATATACAATAGCAAAATATATAACATAACCTCCAGCAAACTGCAAAAAATGTATGGAGTAGCACCAAAGTGTAGATCCAAACCACTGGATTGGTAGTCCCTACTTCCCATTTACCACACAGCCCTGAACAAAGAGAACTGAGTGACAAATCCTGTTTTGCATGGAGCTGCATGTCTGGAAACCCTGAGCAAGCCCGGTGTGACTGGAACCAGGCTGTGGTGGAGCAGCTGCATTGCAGAGTCCCAGAGAGCCAGCAGGTCCCACAGAACTGAGGGCAGCTGGAAGGAGAAGCAGACTCCAGATGGAGCCACCGGCTGAAGGAAATATCAGTGAGTGCTTCCACAGCAAGAGGCTGCCTGTGTTCGCGGATGTACCTTGACATTCTTGTATTACAGACAAGAATAAGTCTGGAATAAAGCAGAAAATGACTTGGAAGCATTTCTCTGTTCTCTCCCCCCCAAACCTGGAGATACCAAGAGAAAATAGAAGCACTGATAAAAGTTGGGATTTTTTCTGTTGACTGTACATAATTGTCTTTTGAAGGCTGAAGGGGAGCAGGATGCCATCAGAGCAGTCATATATTTGCTCTTCCAAATTAAATAAAGTAACTGTAATCCTCTAAAATACTGACAGTTTCAGTAAAAATGGCATAATCAATGTAATACCTAACTATCTCACGAAAGCTCTCCCCTCACAAAAAAAAAATGTGTTTGGAGATCTTGTGTATGCCCAAAGGGGACACTGGGACTTAAGACTTCAATGTTTTTTTAATAGTCTAATGATTTTTAAATATTGCTCGTATATATGTCTTTTCTGTAAATGAAAGATACTCACAATTTCCAATTTTACTACAGGTCTGAAGTTGACAGCTGCTTTTTATGTATCCTATTTTCTGTCAGACACTTTTCTCCTACCAGTGTTTTGGCAGAGGCCAGACTGAAACAGTTGAACAGTTGTTCATCTAACTTGAATTTGTCATTTTTAATTTGCAAAAAACAGTCGTGCATGCCAAACCCCAATCATATCTGGTCATTCCTAAACAGTTATTTTTCTTTTCAACTCAATTTAATTTCTTTGCAAGCATCATCTTCAATATAATGTACAGGTAAAATTCAACATGAATGATACAGAAAAGGAAGTCTATGACTGAGACATTGACATGGAACTTGGGAAATACAGCTATAATTTTTATAGCTGTCAGAGACTCTTCTGTGATCACATTCAAAGCATTAAGTCCCTGCAGACCTTCCCTATAAACCAGAGGTGGTGTTACTATTCTCATTTCTTGTCCTTTGTCCGTTTCCCTGACCTATTTAGTAAGGTCTTTGGGCAAGTACATCCCACACTTGGTATTTTTTAATGGAAGCTGGATGCAGTTCGGTGCTTTCAGACGGTTTTTGTAGAAATATTTTCAACAATGAGACATATAAGGGAGAAGTTTAGACTGAGAAGAAGCACTATCATCTTTTGTGAGTTTATTCAGCACAAAAATGAGGAAGAATATGGCTCTCCTTGTATGTAAACTCTAACCATGATCATTTGGACTGTCAAGTGCATTTCATCCTTTCAAGTCACAAAATTTCAAGAGACAGAAAACAGAAACTTTTGGGGAAATCATACCTTAAACCAAGTTACTTGAGGCTGAGGTCGTCCTGTTATTTTACATGAGAATTTGCCTGTTTGGCCTTCACGCACAACAACTCTGTTGGGTTTTGTAGCAAACTTGGGTGGACTTTCTCCCCAGATGCTTGGCCTCTGCTCCACGGATGGAACAGCAAGTCTTCCCCTGGAAAGGCAATTGACATTCTGGTTTTACAGAAGAGCTGGAAGCTGTTGTGGTTAGAGCACATGTCAGGAAGCGTTTTAGACCAGTGGTCTGCCAACAAGGGTATATAATTTGTGGCAACCTAGACTGTAGTTGCACAATATTTTTCTTGGCCAGTGGAAGAAATGGAAATGCTGGTGATGACTGCTCTTGACTCCTCATGCAACTAAAGTGTTATGCTCTGCACCCTCATCTGGCATACACGGAACAGATCTTGGGGACAATTTCAGTTGTTTATAAGCAGAGCTGGGCAAACCAAAAGATAGGAAACACTGTATGCATTTAGTTTTCCCCATTTTCTGTTTTTTAGATGCCCCTTAAGAGTTTATTTGTGCATTCTTGTTCACCGTTCACAGGTTTTTATCATGTAATTTGTTTTGCTCTTGAGTGCAATTGACACAGTAATTTCTGATTTATGAATCAGCACCTCGGTTTTGCAACATTTCTGACGTGTCCTGGTAAATATTTTTTACCAGGGAAAACTGGTAGAAGACTTTTATTTGTAATCTCATTTGCTACAATGTTTGCAAAGCAAACATTAAGAGGGCACAAAGCCAAAGTACACCTGTCCCAGGTAAATTACTGTTAAGTGTAAATGCCCAGCTCTACTTACGTGGCTGGCACAGCTGGGAAATGACATGGGATGAAACTAAAGTGGCATCAGTGACTGCAGTCCAAAACTTTAAACAGTTACACAACCGTAAAACATCAAGCAGTATTATAGCACAAAAAAACCAAAAAGGTGCAGCTTCAGGTCTGTAAATGTCAAAGGGAACACACTCACTCTTTGCTCTGAAGCCTTAGTACAACAGACACATTAGCAGATGGCAGATGATGATTTCTTTTTCTTTAACGTTTAATTTCAAGCAAACGGAACCATTTTCAAAGCCTTCTTTTCCAGATGGCCTTTTACCACATGCAAGTAAGATGTGTCAATACCTCACCATTTCTACCAGGTGTCAGATACTAACAGAGACCGCATCGCCTTAGTCCAAGGTGCTGCCAAGACATGGTGGTTGCCATATGGGCAGCTCGAGGTTTCTAAGCAAGAGATGATACCATAATGAAAGGATTTACATGGACAAGAAGACCAGAAAAAAGTATTGAGAGAAGGGTAATTGTGACATGCTAAAATGAAAATCACTTTATTAAATAATTAAATATCTGAGAGCATTTACATCAGCTGTCGCATACTACCACTAAAGAAGAACATAAATTTGTATTAAAGAACTCTTTTAGTAACCATCTTTAGGTGGTGACTCTATATTTATATATCGATACACATAACATAGTAAAAGAAAATCACCTACTAGCTGGCCTGCAGCTTTATGGCTGGTTCCTAGACATGAAAAAATGGAAATGTATAATGTATATGTTTTTTTCTTTTCCTTGCTCCTGCCATAGAATTATTAATACTGAATAGGAGGAAAATACAGGAGCATGAAAAGTGAGGATAATCACTCTAACTCTGTGCAATGCAATGGATTAGGATAGTGCTTTGTAAAGTCTGAATACACAGCAAAACCTAACAGCAACCTCAACTGTCCTTTCTTGTTTTGATTATTTATCCTGTGTGTATGTCTGTAAATCATTTGCAATACAGAATTTATCATGTAAAAGCCTTTGTGGTTATTCAGTTTTACTTACCATTTTCACTGTTCTAATCTGTTAATTTTAAAATTCAAGGCAAACATAAACAATGTTCATATCAATGATGAAATTAAAATCTCCAGTTTTAACTACCTGCATTCTGATCACTAACATAATCAGAACATGTATTTTTGCCTACATCCAGAGTGACTCAGTGCCAGAGATAAAAATAAAAAAAAAATTCGGCTTAAATTCAAACTACTTATAAAGAAATTAATTCAGCTGTTGGAAGAATTAGGCCTGGGGCATTTAAAACAGTGACATTCATGTAATTGTAAATGCTTACTGAAGTGCAGAAAGTACAAGTAGGCTTTTGTGTGCCAGTTTACATCATTCCATCAACCCATTCTTGGTAAAGTTACTCCAATCCAGAACAATTATTTCTTCTGGACTACAGTTTACCCACTGCGTTGCTTGGAAATATTTAAATTCTGTGTGAGAGAATGCTGATTTCAGTTGCTTTTATTTCTTACTGATGACTCTTAAAGCAGTATTTGCTCTGGCTTTAAAAAGAGACTTTTGGGTCATGGAAGTTGTGGGGAAGGATCCTTGAATATCAGAGAGCAGAGAAGAGGGTGCAAAATTATAGCAGAGGAGAGTGCAATATTTAGGTATCAGCAGGATTTTCTGATTTCAGCCACATTAATTCCTCAGTCAGCATGCTGGAGCAGTCACTGTACATTTTCCTGACTGCCTCAACCATTTTGCTAAGCCAGCAGCTCTCACAGTAGCTACTCTGCTTGGAATAAATGGAGACTTTTAGAAAGAGTAATTTTACTTGTTTTCCTACGAAAATATATTTAAGTGTCTGTTAAACAATATCCAAGCCAGACTGCTTACCCAGAGGTTTTGGCACTGGATGGCAGGCTGTATTTCATCAAGGGGTTTCCTGTAAGCATAGGACAGAAAGACAGGAAGTCGGAAGTTTTGTCAAGCCCATTGGGAATTACAGATACTAAAGACTATGTAAAATATGTATTTCTCCAGGTTTGAAACATAAAGGAGGAACACAACACCTGCAGTATAAGGCTATGTTATCTGTAGTTCAAAGTTAGGCTCTCCAACTTCAAAACCAAGCTTTAGCAGAGTTACTGTCTAACCCCGGGCCTCAGTTGTAACAATGCTGCAGATTATTCATGAAAAAGTACTTTTTAAACAAGTGACTGAAACACTGTGTCTAATTGCCGCACTTCAAATTAAGTTAGCAGTAGGTTTTTAGACTGCGAAAGAGTTCTTGCTTTACTTGGTTGGGTTTTCAGTCCTGTGCTGGCCCGAAGTACCTTTGCTGTAAATGACCCAGCTCGTCCCTCGCTGCCGTGCGCAGGAGGGAGATGCCGCGGGAGCCCAGCGCCATCTGCTGCACACAGAGCCCGGCCCGGGGGACACCCGGAGCTGCAGCATCAAACACACGGCTCTGGGGCTGTGAAAAAACACCTGTTCTAGAGCCTTGCAAGAGCCCAGTCACTGTCAGACAGGACAGCCATGCAGATGGAAAGCCTAGATCACGTTTCAATCACTTATTTTTCAAGCAGCAGGCAGCCCCACGTGGTTGTCTTTGATGAGAACAGAAAAAAAAAAAATCTGTGCTTTGCTATCTTGATGCATAAAGAGATTTTAGAACAAAGGCCATATAATTCTTAGACTCTGAGAAATTCAGTCATTTGGTACTGCCCCGAAGTTGTTTTAAACTGCAGCAAAGACCAGGTCAGAAAAACTGATATAAAAGCAGTTTCTAAAAAATTCTTCACCTCCGTGTAAATTGTCGTTCATAAAGTTGTCCCAACTTAAAATCAGGGGGAAAAAATATTTCACATAATTTTCACAACAGAAAGCAGTAACAATCATGCCAGATCTATGCATATTTCAGTATGTACTCTGAGGAGATTAGAGTTTTTGACTCTGAATAAATCCAAACACCAATTTTTTCAGGACTGCTGCAGATATTTTCTTTGCTTCAAGAACTCAACACGAAGTTGTGACCTGAGAGGTTTTGATATTTAACAGATCTCTGACATGACCAAATTGCAAGAGAGAAGCAGTACAATTGATTTCAATCCTTCCCTGGCTTTGTGTCACTCTTTAAATTTTAAATTTGGCAGTTTGCAACTATCTAATATGCAGATGTGCTCTTAAAAATTCCTGAGTTTGATCTTGGCTGTTTCTTGTGTGACATTAGGCATGCAATTACAACCAGGCGTGCAGCTTAGCAGTTTCTGTCCTGAGTGGTGACTTCCATGAAAATTACAAAGTTTAGAACGAAGTCTTTAAGGTTAGGACTTCTGTTTCCTGCACATCATCACCCACACCTGAAACAGAACTCACACTTTATCTAACTGTAGACCTGTAGTTCCCTGCACTATATCTTAACCTGTGAAAAGCAGTAAATGAACTTTACTCTTGTATCAATGAGAAAGCACGTACAGCTGGGATTTTAACCAGACTGTTTAACACCCCTTGTTCCCTTACTTAAACTATAATCATTACAACAACAGTATAAGAATCTTCTTACCTTCCACTGTCAGTTCCACGGTCACTTGACGAACCCCAGCATCATTTGCAGCCTCACAGGTGTATTTGCCACCATCACTTTCCTGCACACCTTTGATGACCAAGCTGAACACCCCCCGGATGCTGCGGTCCACGACATAGTGGTCTCCCTCTGGGACAGGATGCCCATTTCTGTACCATGTGATCTGTGGCTCAGGGTAGCCTCTGACCTGGAAAGATACAAGAGAGAGTGGAGAAAGAAGGTAAACTTCACAGATGATGATATCAGGAAGAAATGTTGGACATTTAGCAATGCAGTGGAAAGTTCTTGACACAGGAGCTGTTAAAGACATATTCTTCACAAGCCAAATGGCAGAAGATAATGAAATGAAATGAAAAAACTCTTGGATAAGTCAAACTAAAAATCATAAGACTAGTCAGGCAAATAGATACTTATGCAGAAAAATTTCCCACTAGAAGGGTTTCTCTGCAAAAACACAGTGACAGTGCCAATGAAGAATCCTGACACCTGGGTCCCCACTGCTCACAAACTCAAAAAAAAGGGCAGTAATGCTACTACACCTCCAAGTATGCAAGACTGCAAGGCTGTTGGACCAAATATTTCTAGCATGGTTGCCAAGGATTGGGCTTAGAATGAAAATATGTACACAGCCATCTAGTTTTCAAATGTGCTGAGATATAGTTGCTCCTGACAATATGCAGGGAAAAAATGCAGACACATACCAAATTTTGTCTTGATCTTCAAAAGCAGAAGATAACGAGCTGCCATTTAAGAAAGCATCATTAAGGGTCATTCTCATGTTATGGTGGGAGGGGACTATTAGCACCTACACACAGGCACACACACAGCTCAAAGAGATTTCTGGTCTACCCAAAAGAAGAATTTTCGGCAAAATGAACCAGTCCTGTTCTCATTAAATAACAACCATTTTGGTATATCCCTGCTTGCTATGGCATTAATGATACCTTCAGATTTACAGGCAGATCCTCGGCTGGTGTAACTGAGAACTAAGTTATTGATTTGCAACTGAGTTCTTGAAACTTGATAAGGATCTGTGACTTTCTTTTCCGAAAAAAAAATGGGAAAAGCAGACATACACCAATTTCCACCGAATAAGAAACTACTCAGGCAAAGGTTCTTCCTCTGCTTTGTGAGAAACGCCATCCTCTTTGAGGATCACTTTAGAATGTGTTAATTGTTAGCACGCTTGCCCAGTCATCATAACATCTCCTGACTGCAGTACTCCTTTCCTACCCTCCCTCTGATATGCCAGCTCTCCATCTGCTGACTCTTTGATCCTTTGCCTACAAGTCATGAAGTAACCGAGTGGATCAAGATGAGCTGGGATGAGTAATAGTCATGGCTGTGTTTGCTCACTGGGAAAGAAGCAGTGTTGCCTTCTGAGCTACATATCAAAATTTGGCAACTGAGCAGGAAGTCCCTTCAACCTCCAGGTGGGCAAAATATTGATGATCTGTCTGGAGTGAAGAAGGCTCAGCTGTGGCTTGGGCAAATTCCTCCCAGCATTCTCCTCTCAGTTTCCAATCCTCACTTCAGCTCTTCTTTCTCTGACTGCACAGCACTTACTTTCCAAACCACAATCTTTAGCCAAACAACCTTACCCATTCTTAGGTTCTCTTCTTTAAAAACCTTTCATTTTTAATCCAGCCCCACCTCACTGCAGCTGCGTTTCTCATCTGCTGCAGTTTAACCTACAGTTGTCAGAAATTTTTTGTCTTTCCTTTAAATCTTTAGATATCAGTTCAGACAAATTAATTTTGCCAGTGATGTGGTGACCTCTTCTCCCCGGCACTACTTACTCAATATTAAGGACATTAACATTTGCCAAGAGCTGAATATGCTGAATAAACTGGAGAAGCTTTCCACTTCTGGTATAATTTCTCAAATTCTTTCTGAGTCCATCTTTAACTAAGCAAAAGCCATGTTCCATGAAGTACAATTGCGGGATCCTGCACAATGGGGAGCTGATTCCTGTTTAAAAATGCCACAACATTTTTCTAAAGCTTTTTGTGGGCATGTCTTTTTTCCAGTGCTCTCTGAAAAACAGCAGCTCCTGCTCATCCCAGACCCCTCACCCTACTTCAGCATATTGATTTGGTGCTTACTCAGAGCGTAGGCTCCAAGGAATGCCTTTCTCAGCACATTTAATTTTCAGAAAAAGGGAGTTGTGAAGCATCAGTATGAGATTGCTACAATACTGTAACTCCAGGTAGTTGATGATGTGCTCACTGTCACTGAAAGTGACTTGCGCCAAGTAACTATTTCTTGCTATTAACTTGTCAATGCTCTTGTACCCATCTTTTCATTCTAGATTAAGAAACCAACAGAGAGCTTAAGTGATTTACCCAAAGCCAGAGAGTATATTAGAATGGAGTTACTACTTCTCATTTTTCCGTCACTGGATATTAAGACTTACTTGAAATATTTGAGGGAAAATTGTTTTCAAACTGATGTATCAAGTATATACAGTACAGTGAACTGGAAGAGCAGCACTTTAATTGATGTGAGGACAGAGCCACCTTTTCAGTGGTTCTGTCTTCACATCACAGCCTCTTTACTAGCATTAGTCTAGCCACATCTGTTTACAGCTGCTGAGATTCTGGCCTGCGAATGAAAGTCATCAATTACACGTCACCTAATATATTTACTGTTTTTTCCAGTTCATAGTAATTTCTTCTGGTGATTTCATTGAATTGTTTAACCCAGCTTCAAAGGTTCCAAGAATTAACCTTCCATCACTTGTAACAGGGAACAACTGGGGTCAAAACAATGGGAAATACCTTTCTTCCTTTTTGATTTTTTTTTACAATATTCTTAAGTCCCTCTTGGACCGCACAAGGCCATTTTCAGCTGACCCCTCAAGCTCCGCTAGACCATTGTGTGTACTTCCAGGATCACATGGCTGAGGCTACATTAAGTATTTTTCCATTTCTTCTCTGTGTCTTTATTTTATACTTGCTCTGTCTATATTATTGTGTTCATCCACACCTCTCCACTGAGGAAATGCCACACCAAAAACTACAAACACAGACAATCAACATTCCATTTCTTTTCAAAAGGTTGAGTCATTCCCTTCCTAAACTCTGATTTTTTTTTTCTTTCATTTTTTGTCAAAAATGAAATGATGGGAAAGCAGAAGTTCACAGAATTGCTCTGTTGCAAGGATTTATTTCAGGTTTGGGTTTGGAATGTGTTTCAAACTGAGCCAGCCCTCTCTGAAATATACAGTCTTGCCATAAAAGTGTCAGGGACCCTTAAACAAATCATTGGTTACCAGGTTTTGATCCTCATGGATCAATTCCAGAACTGCAGCAGGTTTTATATTCCTCCAAACCTTTCCAGAGCTCACTAAAAACATCTGCCTTGAATAAATCCACAGCAAAGAGAAATTTATCTGCTTATTTAATGCCCAGCAGCAGCATGCTATAACCCTTATTTACAGCTTGGCCTGTATGAGTATTGCCAGTCCCAGTGAGGCTGCAGCTTCTCTTTACCTGCTCTACAACAATAACAAGTGGAAAATTGACAGCAAGCAGCAAATAAACATTGTATTAGCCCAAACACGAGTTTTGAGTTCTTGTCTGGACCCATCAATTGCTTAGAGCCTTCCTGGAAAAGTCTGCTAAGGTAAAACAGTCCTTCTGCTCCCTGCATCAGCAGCAAGTGGAAAGAGCTGAGAGAGAACCTGTGGTGTGTGAAACTCCCAGAGTTCAGGTTGTTCTCCATCTGGGTCTGAGAGAATGCTATTGAAAAGGGATGGTGCTAGGTTCCCAAAGAAAAGAAATAAGGGAGAAAAAATAACAAAAAATCCATGGAAAGTGTACAGTAAAGGTATTATTAGAAAGCGTGCCCCTACAAACCATTCCCCGCTGTCACAAACCAAAAGGCGTTCAATGACCACGAACACCAAATATAGTGATCCTTTTTCTTGTTCAAAATCACAGGAAATATTTTCTAAAACTTGGTCTCTATCTATGCTCCATAAAAGAGCTGTTTATATACCAATTTCAAAAAACCACAGGTTTGCCTACTTACCCAGAGTTGCAGTAGCAGTTTAAGGCAATGGGATGCACCCTTTTGGCTCATGCTTTTTACTTCAAAGTCATATCCTGCTTTGTAATAACTGCTGCTGGATCCAGTGAGGTCAACAATGAACACAAATTCCAAAAGGAATCAGCCATAAGTGACAATAAACCAAAGTGTAAGTGTGAAACACTGATGGGATGTGTACTGTTATTATTGTCCAGTTTGACAGTAACACCTAAAGACTATTAGAAATGATGGCAAACATTACATGACATATTCCAGCACTACATCCCTTATACTGGCTGAGGAGTTCAGTGCTTGATGTTAAGGACTAGATAAATGTCTCATTTTGCTGTTTAAGGTCGCACAAGCAATGAGATCAGGAAGAAAACTGCTATCAAAAGTTAGTGGTTTGCAAAGTCTCCCCGGATTACATCATATAGAGACAGGCACATCAAAAGTCATACTAAGACTGGCAATCTTACAAGTGTTGAGAAGTTGCTATTCAAAATAACTCCCCTCATAGAGATGATTTTGTATGCTGAAACATGAATTCACTAATGACTAAAATTTCTCTCAAGAGACAATCCTTCTCCCATGAAATCAGAATTTTAAAACATCCAGATTCTGTCAGCACACAGCCTTCAGTTGTGCTGCTATTTCTGTAGACTACCTTTGCCTTAATTCCCCAAAGTCCAGAATTAAGACTTACATGTGTATAGTCTTCAACCATTGAATGAAAAAATCAGTTTTATTTGGGTGGTTCAATCCATCTAAAGAAAATTGATTTTGAATATACCTTTGAAAGACGGGAATATTATCTATTCACATGCATGTAGTGTAGTTAGCACATTTACCGTTAGACTGTAGTGTCTGGAAGCAGTAAAAGAACATGAAAACAAAGTTTGGATGACCTGGGTAACAAGTCATAAAAGAAGAATGGCAGTAATGAGAATGTTAAATGTTTTCTAATGCATATAGGTATCTGCAATGCAGAAGAGAATAGATTAATTCCCACATCCACAGTGGATTGGGGAAGCAATAAACTTCCAAGAGAAATTGGCCAGTGGGTTTGTAGATGACGTCTGTCAGCAGTCACCTCCTTTAAAGGAACAGCAGGTATTTTGCATATTTGGCTGCCTACCTATCTTAACATTAAGGAATGCCAGAAGCTGAGGAAAGCTTGAGAGGGCTTTGGAGCCTGTTCTCTGTTCTGTGCCCATTTTCAAGAGGAAACCTGTAATTTCTGAGATCTACATCTCAGTAAAGGCCACAGAGATCAGAAGCTGCAAAGGAATAAAATGAGGATAGCCTCAGCTAGAGATGTCAGATGTTACCACTGAGGTCCCAAATATGTGCTTTGGACAGATCATTAGAAGTCACTAGAAGGAGATGTCAAGGGAGATGTGGAAAATTACTCAGAATATCTAACAAAGTCTGACCTTTATTCTGCTGCCTGCAAACCTGGCAGAGCAAATACTCATTACTAGTGGGGAGTAAACTGCTTGCATTTTTTGCAAAACTTAGAGTAATGAGCCATCAGATTGTATCAAGAAAGTAGCAGAAGAAATGCCATTAAATAGCATGACACATTTTGCAAATGTAATTCCAGTCAAAGAAGTAAAGAGACAGGAAAAACCACTGTATAGCAGTTACACTTGAAACGTGGTAGAGACTGGATAGTGTGCCTCTTCTTCCATTGTCTAGGTATCAACAAAAATAGATTATTATTGCCTTTATGGCAAGTTACATGTTAGATGCTCTCATCTGAAGATCATATGGTTGATCATATCTGATGCAGCCCCAAGAGATGCAATCCAAACAGTAGCAGCTGTTCTGTGGATGTGGCTCATCCTAGGTCCTACAGATAAAGAGGTGTTTCCCATAGTCATTAGAGGGCCAGAGCCCTCTATTTTACTTGAATCAAGAGCCAAATGGTTTTGGCCCTGGACCTTGATCAAAAAACTTGTGAGGGGAATGAAGAACTTGAGAGGAAACTTAGTAGAGGATGCTATACCATAACATACACTCTGTCCATGCAGACAGAGCTGTGCTCTCAAACTAGAGAAAAAAGCCACTTCTTGTTTAATATTTCACACTGCTGTGAACTCTTAATTTCAGTCTTAGAAAAGAAGTACTATAAAACTGTTGAGACTACAAAATAAACATTGTAACTACAGCCCACCTAATACGTGCTATATTTTGATTTAAATTTAATTTTTATTGTTAGTGCAGGTGGGAAACATAGTTCTGGTCAGTGCAGCTCTTTTTAACTCTTGTAACAAAGCTTCTGTTAGGCTCAAGCTGCAGTTTGCTTTAACAAATGAACAGCAGATGTTCTTGATAAATGAAAGTGGACATGATACATTGTTAAGCTCCTTCTGAGACTTTAAACACACACAAACCATATCTCAAGAATAGTTTATCCCTTTTAAAAGCTCGCTTCTACAACAGAGAACTTGCCTGGCAAGGTTAAACATGAAAATGTTAAATATTTGGAGACTTAGCTATGACCTTGCAAACAAAGCGAAAAACCTGCCTCTTCTGCAGAGCAGTCTAGAATCCACAGTTGTGTCATTAAAGCAAGAATGGAATACAGAGTAGGAGCAAACGTGCTCACTTCAAAGCAGTACCTACTGTACATACAAGAAAAAACAATGGTCTTTCTGTAAATCTTGGATGTGTCTTATTTTTCTACTTTGCACTCATCAATGCCAAATGGCATTTGATACTTCATAGCCCAAGCACCAAACACAAGATCCTTCTGCAGATGGCACCCCAAAAATTTGACTCTTGAAAAGTAGTTCTGTGTAATCTGTTTATTCAGCATCACACTATTCACTCCATTTTTGCAGACTGCAAAGGTGCTGAACACTACACATACTACCAGAGATCTTTAGGGGAATCAGTTTTTATGGTGCTCAGCAGGGAAGAATTTATGACCTATCCATGGAAGACATGGTCTGCTAACTGAAAAGCAGACAGCAGCTGCACATAATTTCTTCTTAAATCTTTTACATTTAATCATTTTTTTTTTGTAAAATTCAGTGACAAGAGTTCCCAGAGGTGCACAGTGTATTAGCTTGGTGCTCAGTCACCAGAGTATAGCCGTTTGAAAAAAGCATTGGTATCCCAGGTACCATAACCTCAACAAGTTCATTTGGCTTTTATTTTTTTCTGAAGGACTCAAGTGGAATTTCAGAATAGCACTGGGTGTGAAGCTGCCTTGAGTTTATCTAAGTTCAAACACCAATTCCAATTTATGCAGCTCTTAAGAGAATATTTAAGCCCTATTTATGTCTTTCGGAATTAATCACATGTACAGGTGCTTTTTCTAAATTAGATTTCATTTCATTTAAAGAATAAGTTTAACTGTATTGCTTTTAAACTAATATTGTTACAGGAGTTTTCAGACAGCCACAAAATAACCTGAAACATCACTCAGCTGAAATACAGAACAATGCCAAGATGGACTCTAATCTTTCCTGTAGAGAGGACATGAAGGGAACACACTGCACAGAGAAACACGTCCGTGGGGCTGGGATGTCAGTCAGCAACTGAATCAGGGACTATAAACATCTGTTACACTAATGCGGGCATTTTCACACAGCTGTTGCTGTCTCAGACTGGCAGACTTTTTCTGATGCAGCTTTCATAAATCATTCTACCAGCAGCAACATCTGCCGTTTTACTCTCCCCACACTGTAGCCAGCTGACCTGTAGCCATTAGGTGCGTGACAAGAGTTTTATGCAAACCACCCATAGAGCTCACCTGGACCTTTTTTTCTCTAAGTACAAGTTTTCTGAACTTAATATGAGATTATAGGCAGACTGAATCTCTGTCCATCTTTAAATCTTTTTTTGTATGTAGTCATTGTCTGATTTTTCCCATTTTTAAAAAGCCTTCTTCTAGGTTGCCAATTCATAGGCAGATGTCTTAAACCTTGGATAAAGTCTAGGAGAAAGCTTAGGTTATTTCCTCTCATTTATTCCACCATGTGCAACTTACTGGTATGCCTTAAATAATTAGGATTTCTGTACAAAATCCTATTGCTAAACACCAACTGCTTATTAGCAACTGTCAGTGATTCTTTTACCCTGCAATAATCTGTGAAGTTGATAAGCTTTCCTAACTTTGCACATAGAGTTTTTACTAACATCCAAGCAGAGGTAACTCAGACAGTACAGTGTAAGAATGGCTGTGTTTAAATTAAAAATAAAAACCAAGGGCTGAGCAACAACAGTTTAAAAGGAAAAGCCCTCAAAGCACTAACTTAAATACTAAGTATAAATTGCTGTGACCACAAATTTCTAGTTCAACAGTTCAGGATAAATATTTATAGACATGTTAAGTTTAAGAGAAAGTTTGTGGGCTCACCTCTTCTTTTTAATGCTTTCTCTCAAAACTAAAATTGCTGTGGTCTTGGTAAGAGAAACACACATGCACTCCAAAGTAGCTGTTTAGGTTGTGGAAAAAGTGCTCACTCTGCGTATACTTTCAATAGAGCTCCACTTAACTGCAGTTGCTGGCATTTCTACTGAGATGTCTGAACAAATCCAACATCGTGTTTTCCATTAAACCTAGGGGTGTGCAATAATCTCCCAGGCAGACAAACCTTCTGTTCGTTTGCATATCCCAACAAACCAGCTTTGAGTCAAGGCTCTGAAGATCCAATTCTGGCATTGTGAAAGTGATGCTCTTAATCCAACAGCAGGCACTTAGATAGTTGTGATATTTGTACCTATTGCACATCTTAACCTCCTCTTCCAAAATCAGAAGTTATTTATCTTCCAAAAGCATAGGTTCATGTCTAGGATACCGGATGGGAATTGAACCTCTGGAAGACAGACATTCAGTTCTGAATGCATGCATGTATCTCCGTATTTCTGTGTCATCTTGCATAAGACAATAAATCTCACAATGCCTTAGTACCACACATAAATGTCAAGCGGGTAACAATGGTTATTTCCTTTGTTGTTTTAGCTGGAAAGGCCACCAGACAAGGATCCAACTCTACTCTGGCCTGTGTATGTGTTAAATACTGCAGACAAACACTAGGACTCCAGTTGAATTAGGCTGTTTAAGTGGTACCATGAAATGAGCAGAAATCAGTAACATTTGCCTCAGTTCCTTAATCTGTATTTCCAAGATTTTATCATAATTTTTCTTCCAGTGCCTTGGCTTTGAGCATAACTTTGTTTTGAAATATTTATATTTGCCTCCCTGCAGAGACAAACTGCTGAGCTATTCTTTTATAAAGGAACACCAGAATTTATATAGACAAAAATAATCAAGCTTAAGTATATTGAACTCTTGTTCCAGAGAGTTCACAGAACAGAAAAATCCTTTATTCACTGTTTGCCAGTACAGAAATGTGATATAAATGAGTTAGGTTTCAGATAAAACTTAGATTTCATACTACCATGTGTGTGCAGGTGCTTTTACAAACCTTTTACAAAACAGTGTGCATTGCATTAATATTCTAAGCTTTGCAAAACCAATTTAAATGATGCATGCACCATAAATAGAGGCTTCCTTGTGTATTATGGGACATATTGAAGGAATGGCAAACTCTCAAGCTACACAGTTATGATTTGACTCTACTATGCAGCTGGAGGAAAATTACCATTCTCATTCAATGTGAGTTGAGAGAGCACAGAGCTGGATGAAGTAAGCTCAATATGCCATTGCCAAAAGGCAAATAACCATGAGCAGAATTACTCAATTTGTCAGTCTTTCCCTCTCCCATTTCTTTGGGCTCCGTGTGCAGATTGTTGTTATCTTTAAATGAAAAGTTGCAGTTGGAATGCAGTAAGACTTTTAATTAATGTTTTAGTAAGCTCAGCTGTTGTATTTATGATAACTAGTATATTCCATAGAGTAACATTTAAAAGAATATTTTTAAAAATATACAGAAGAGCAAGAAAAATTCAGAAAAAGATAAAATACCTTATTTTTCCATTTTGCCTCATTCTTCAAATAAATTACAAAGATCTCCATCTAAGCAATAAAAACAATGCAAATCTGACTTTGAATTTGTACCGGTTTTAGCCACAGCATTTTCAGAAGACAAAGATTGCTTTGTTCTGTCTGACTACAGGTTTACAACAATGCACTGGCTTACAGAGAATAAAGCTACCTTCACCATCAGAGAGCCTAGAATTTTATTTTTTTAAAAACTAAAATTTCCAGGTTTTCACTCTGTTTGTTCCTAAAACTCGTCTGAAAAAGAAAGGTGTAAGCCCTTAGATAACCTCCAGAATCTTACTGCAACATATTCTTAATTGTGGGATGGCTAGCCTAGAGGCCATGTTACTAACTTGTGAGTCAACAAACATGATTTGATTCCTAACCTATAGCCTGGTTGTTAGATTACCTAGAAGAATAAAGTCAGCATATTTAGGCAGGTAATTCAAAGCCCTTGAACTGGACTAGTCACCCCAGGGATGACCAGTCAGTAGAATGCCTTGATTTTCTGGCTGCAACCAGTGTAGAGCTGTGATGTGTAACCTCTGACAGCAAGAGGAGTAGCAGTGTCTCCCTCACCAAGCACTAGCCCAACACATCAACATCTCTCCTCTTCCAAAGCTCATTTTCCCAACATAAGAGAAGAACACATGTGTATTCACATGGGATGTTGAATTATGAACTGGGATGACTTTTGGCTTAAGAATCAATGATGAAGGCAGGTTTGTCCCCAGACACTAAACAATGAACTCTGAAAGCTTAGGTAGAAGAACGGATGCTGTTTCAGGCCCCTGCTGGAGATCCAGTAACCTCCAGTAACAAGATAATGTCTTACAGACTGAACATTAAAAACTGAACTAGAAACCTATACAAGATCAATCAGGCCTTGCCTACTTTTGCTCCTGACCGTATCCTCTTTTGGGATCTTGACCCTGGTCCATTGGTTGCCGTGTCTGGGCGCATCAAAAGGACCCTGTCAGAGCACACGGCAGTGCCTGCTGGGAGCAGAGCCTGCAGGACTGTGGCCAGCTGGTGATGGCACAGCCCACGCATGGCTCCCCTTCAGCTCCTGGCTCATGCTCCTTTGGGGAGCAGCCAGCGCTTGCTGCTCCCTGTCAGACAGACAGGTTTCTCCCCCTCATGAATGGGTTGAATTCACAGCAATGCAATTTTCTGTTCAGCATGCACTTAGATACTGGGGAGTCCAAATTTTACATGGAAAAATATGTTGTCTGGTTTTGCCCAGTAGGTTTCCGAACTTCATACTATATCCATGAGTGAACAGAGCCAAGTAACATGTCAAAAGCAGAAATTTTTAGCTTTGGAGTCTAGGTGCTAGAGTGAGCATGGACTGAGCAAAACCACAATGAGTAATGACGTGTTTTGATTATAAACCTTCTCCACATGTGGCCTTCTGGAAAAATTCTAAATGCATCATGCTTGCTGTCTATTAATGACTACTCTCTTTTCCCACAGGGGCAAAGCAGAATTATATCAAAAAATGTGACGTGGCGTCATTTGGTGCAAATTCTCAAGGACAATTTTACAGACAGTCGAAAACATACTTTGCTATTTTATGTGGGGTTCTCATTGCTACATATGGCACTGAACCCTTCCCTGACCTTTCTGGTTTTATCAGCCAGATGCAGGCAAGGGACTCGAAGTTCAAAACTTGTTTATGATGGCAGAAAGCAAATATATTACTAGTTAGCGAAATGCACGTCTGATGATAAGCACTCCATCCCGCCTTTAGGGTGAGCTAGAAAAACAAAATTTAAGGCTTTTCAGGTAGAGACATATTTCTGGAAGAAAAAAAGAAAATCAGCCAAAATATTTTTCCCCCCTTTTCATACCTGTCATACCACTATAGGCTACTGCAGCACAAGGAAAAGAAAGTCAACTACTCTCAGTTCTGTTACGGTTACTAGTTCTTTTTAAACTTTTAAACTTAATACAACTGTGATAAGAGTCAAATGCACAATTCTCCAAAAAATCAAATTTAAAACATGATAATGCTAAGTTGCAGTCATGTTTCATGTACTACTAAGAACGTTTATTTAAATAAGAAAGCACAGTGCTACATGATGAGTTTTATTGCCAGTGGAATCAACCACAACAAAGACTTACGCACTGACCCAGAGGAGCAAGGGAGACTAGTCTGGAAAAGATGATGATATTTTTCAAATTAAAAGCAGAACTGGAGTACTTAATAAGACATTGTTGAAATTTGAGAGATTCATGATTAACCATCATGTGACAGAAAACCCAAGAAGAATTATAATGGCTGGTTCTACTCTGACCTACACGGATTCAATCTCTGAGCATATCTTTGTTCAGCTATTTAGGATATGATGATTAGCTGTTTTTCTCTTTGGAAATAGTAAGATTTTCTTCTATTCCTTTTTCAGATACTTGCATATTATCAACCCTAAACAGTGGACTTTATGATTAGTCATGGCATTTAGTCCATCATTATTTTTGTAAAAGACTGAATCTCTTTTACACCACAATATGAATATTTTATTTCTCCTTTTCCTCAGCAAATCTGTCAATATAATTTAGGAGGTTTTTTTTCTGATTTCTGCTTAATGATGACAGAAAAATAGCAAGTCCAGCAATCCTTGCTAATGAAGTAAATTTTCTCAAAATCAACCCTAGGTACATCCCTATGGATAAATTCTTAAACAGAAACTCTTTTTCTCTTTAGCTGACACAAAGCCGTGCTTTAAAACAATACATTACACTAGTAGGTGATCACAAAAAAGATACCTACAAGAAACGTGTCAGAGTAAACAGTTTGTTGGTTCCCCCAAAGCAAACTGCGGGCAGGCAGATGCAATTTAATCACACAGATTTTTACGGTCAGCTTTGTCATGTGATTTTAATTGCTTCCACCTCAAAATCCAAAATATTTAGAAACACATTAAAGAAAAAGTAAAGAAAGAAAGTGGTGACCAAGAGCAGCACAAATATGTGGTCTGGCTGCAGCTAAAACAACGCTGGTTTGAGTAGATACTACACAAAATAATACAAGATTCTTTTTAATTCCATATGTATATTAGTTGTAGTGTTTTAACAAACTTCTATTATTATTATTACCATCACAGTTATTAGATTGTTTTTGATGTTCCTTTAATCACAGCAGTTCCAACCACAACAACCAAAAATAGCGAGCCAATCTTTCTGGCACTGCATGGAGCAGAACTCCTGTCCCCAGCTGGTTGTAGATAAGTAATTAGGTGGCAAAGGAGACAGAAAGCAAATAGAACAATAAATGTGATAGGATCAAATAACACATGCTTCCACAGTTTGGAGGTGGGTGGGTTACTGAACACAGGTTCAATTATACAAAAGAATAAAACCAACCCTGAGAAAAGACAGCTCAGAACAGGGATATGTTCAGTGTTCCCCAGTCATGGCCTCTTTCCTGCACAGAAATTTCGTCTGGGTGGAATTTGAGGATATTCAGCATTGTCTAGGATTTCTGAACATCTGGCAGATCGAAAAAAAACTTTGCAAAAGGTCTGACCAAACTTTGCTGCCAAACATCCAGAAATATTGGCTGTTGCCTCAGCGCATGCACAGATCAGTTGCAGGGGACAGTGTATTAGGTCCAGCACTTTTGAGCATCATCACATGCTCTGCACACAGACTACACAAGGAATGCCTAAATACTTCTACCAGGAAAATCCTGAGTATAATTATGATGGCCACAGGTGACAGGGAGACAGGTATGAAAGGAATTTATAAGAGACAGAAGTGGAGCTCACGGGCCACCAGTCCTGCCTAAAACCTAGAAATTTCTTAAGCAGCAACTTGAACATCTACAGTTTTTTCTAAAGGATGTAACATTTGCAAGGCAGGAAAAACGGGTGTCAACACATGGGTGCTTGTGTCATTTGATGAAAGGAAGTGTGTTTGAATAATTCTGGGTGTAGATGACACTGTGTGGGGAAGTAATTTTGACTGAATCTCACCTTAACCACTTCCCAGCAGAGCAGCCACTTCCACTTTGGCCTTGTGTAAAGCTGACAGTGTTTCTATATGCCAGTATAGGGTTATACAGTAAAATAAACCCAAATAAAATGATGCATGCATTACTCATGAGAGCGTGTATGCGGTAAGTGAATGTGATGGGAAGTCAATTACACCAAGGAAGAAGACACAGCAGTAGAAGATCCAAACAGAAAATAGTGTGCAATAAGCTGTTCACAGCCACCCTTTGCATTTATTTTTGTGTTTGTGTTTTGGTTTTTTTATTTCAGCTGTCAATACCTCAATGTCTGTCTGACACAAAATGTCTAAGTAACTTCTTCATGCACCACATTTTCCCCAAGAACGCTCCAGTGGTACATGGAAAGGAAGATCAAATAAAATCTACACTCAGGTCAAGATCTTCTTCAATTCTTTCCCCTCAAAACACACCTCAGTGTTTCAGATCAGGTTTCTGGGAGTATCATAGTATCACAGATCAGCACGAGTCCTCTCACAGCACTCACTTCCATCAGACAACTGTCTCCCATGAAAACACGGGTCTTTCCTGAATTTCTTCCTTATATGGCTCAGAACAGGCAGCCCTCCAAAAAGTGCAGACCCAAAGCCACTGGCAGCTTCATGCAATTACCTGCCCAGTACATTTTGTAACAGCAAACATCGCATGCCAGCAGCAAAGGATGTTGTGCTATGTCATCATCCTCTGTCATCACGTGGGCTTCTCTCAGACCCTGCATCTGAAATCCAGGCATGTGGTGTAATTAAGGCATACTTCTGGAGTGCCTGCTGACTGAGGATTGGAAACGGCACATACACTGCTGCCTTGAGTCCAAATCTAAGGGAAGATACCAAAGGTTTCTCCATGCACAGCTCATGCTATGCATGTAAAACATGCCATAGTAAAACAAATAGGTTAAAAATTAGTTTTTCCTTTAGCGGGTAGTTGAAAGAATTTATAAATGCTGTGTGAGTGTTTCCCGTTAACACAGTCTTCATTATTGCAATGCTTCCCTATTCTTTACCTCTTAACACGCTGCATAAATGAGTCTCCTCTCTATCCCAGAATAGACGGCAGAATCACTGCTGATCTTCCCATTGCCTCTTGTTTCTCACTGCCTGATCCCAATTCATTTTCACAGGCATGTTGTTCCAAAGAGTACCTGTGCCGCCACCAGCAGCAAAAGCGACTCAAATTGATGCACATCATTGGACTTAACTGATTCAAACAGATGCAACAGCAGGGTGGTAGAAGGACAACCAGAAAGCATATTAAAAGGGGCAGGATTTGACATTGACCTGGCTTGCCTTAAAATTTACCATCCAGCTCCCTTACCTGGAAGGTGGTGGAAGGGGAAGGGCAGAACAGTGACTGCTCCATGGCGCACCAAACTGCATTTAGTACCCCAACACCTACTCAAACCATGAGCTACACGAAATCTAGCTCCCTGGGATTAGAATACCAGACTAGATTTAGTAGTTTGATATCTTGGTTCTGGCAATGGACCACGTATGATGGCTCACATGAAGCAGAAAAACCACCCATACTGCACTGTTGCCAACTGTGCAATGCTTTATCCAAGGAGGAAAATTCTTTCCTGACCCCTAGGCAACAGGTTTGTGGTCTGTAGAACATTTGGCTGTTCCTCTCAAGCAGGGCTGTAGCACAAGTATTTTTTTAAGCTCATAAAATTAATGACCATCAATATTACCCTCTAAAATTATACGTGTGCAAACAAGGCAGGTTAAGTGCTTGCTGCAATCAAATGCACAGTTTAACACCCAGTGTTCAATACAACAGAGAAAGAAATAGCTTAAAACAAAGCCTCATAACATTTTGGCTTGCTCTCCTTTTCCAGGAGTGTCTTAAAGGTTCTGAGAGATGAGTTAAAAGGCCTTAACACAAGGCACGAGATTACTACCTTGAGCTGTTCACCTCACACACGATGTGCAACTGAAGAACAGCACATCAGTCGAGTCCTTACAAGTTGAGAACATACAACACAATTTCACAATTATCTGCAATGGTTTTCCTAAAAATCACCTCAGCAATTTATCGATGAACAACTGAGATGTCTATCCAGCAGATGTTTGGGGAGTAGCTAGTGAAGGTAACCTTGCCTTTGCCTTACTATTTCCACTCCGTGCTCCAAGCCAAAATCATGCTCATACTCTTGAAAGATGGTGATTTAACTTTCTATGCTGAGGTGCCACTAGAAAACTGAGATCTGCAGCCAGATATAAATAAACTTTCTGAGATTTTAGTAAGAAGATCAGGGTGGTAGTTTAAGGAACAGGAAAATAAAAAAAATCCCATTAAAGGAAGTGCCATTTCTTTCTACCTCAAATTTCCTACATTTATGGGCTATTTCTCAATTTCTGTACTCTTTGATCTTGAATTGCTATTTCACACAACTTATCTAGTAATGCTGCTGGAAAGAAAACTAAGGAGTTTAGCTCTGGGGCCCTCTCTTCCTTGTTCACTTAATGAGAATACAGGATCATCACAATATCAGATTTATATCCTGTCTTGGATTCTAAAGATGTTTGTTCTTTCTGATAAGATCAATTCCACTGCAAAGAAACTCTTTGAAGAAAAGCTCCTGTCTAGCCATTTTAAAAACTTCTTATTTTTCTTCAGCCTGAGTCTAGTTTAATATTTATACTGCAACAACATATCATAACATCTGTAGCCTGTTTTCCAGGATAGAAAAATCTAAGTATGTTGAGTAGCTTCTATTACTAAATCTTAATAAACTGTTTTTGTTAAGATTGTCTTCCTGAACCTGTTTTTCTGAGCAGGTCAACTGTCCTTCTGAACCTCTGAAACATTAAAGTGGCAGAAGAAGCAACACTGTGTTACCCAGCTGAAGATGGAGCCAGATGATAAAAGCTCTGCAGGCTGCTGCAGCTCTTCAGCAACAGTACCTTTCAAACTGGGCCCTTGTGTTGCCCCTCACTTTGCCCACGTTACCAGAGTAGAGCACAAATGAAATGCTAATGCTGTCACCCCCATTTCAAGGACGGAAAATTAAAAGTTTTGGCCACGCTCATATACCGAACTGCCAGAAGAGATATTTAGATTTTTCATCAAGTAAGCCTAGCCCAGGACTTCAATCAAAGTTTTGTTCCTTCAAGGAAATTAAGTTTGACAGTTTAATTACTATTGAATTTGTGTATTTTTTCCAAGCTACTAAAAAAGCCCTTAGACTTTACCCTTCCAGTCTTCAAAGCGGCTTTAAAAAGGGGATAGGTATTCCTGGAAAATTAACACTCTAAAACCAGATATTAAAAAAAAATGCAAAGCAGTGATGGCACTCTAGCTTGTAGGTCGTTATATTTTACAGTTGTTTCCATTTGACTTAATAATAAAAACTCTGCAGAGTGCAATAAAAACTGGAAATATCCCACTTGAGCTTTTAATTAGGAAACATGAGAACTATAAAACCAAATCTTAGCACATGCTTCAACTTTGATTTCACTGTACTGTTATTGCAGTGTAGCCTGGAAGAACCAGTTGGGATTAGAACAGCATTGTACACAGGTGTCACATGGAGAAAGTAGAAACACACTGCCATTTTCCTACTGTGTTTGCAACAAGGTGAAATAACGAGGGGAAGAGAAAAAAAGGTACAAAGAGTAAGAACAGGAATGCTCATTGGGACTGGCCAACGTCGTATACAAAAAGGGTTTCTGACTGGTGCCTTAAAATAATCTAAAAGTAAGCAAATTAAAAAAAAATTCCTGAAGGTTTTGGTTAAAAAGTGTTCTTTGGTTTAAAAACTTTCATTGAAATTTGCTTTCTATGAAAAATGCCAACTTTTCTTCAGAAAGTCAAATCTAAGAACTTCTGAGTTTTGCTTTAGGACTTCAAAATTAATATACTCCAAAACCTGTTTTCCTACACAGTTCCTGTTGAAAAATCCCAGTTCCTGGCCTGCTCTTACATAAACAAATAAGATAAATATCAGATGCCCTCTACCAGCCCTGTGTTTAAGTTAGAGTTTCGGAAGTTATGAATTTCCCAAATTCCTTCTAGCCCTTGCTTTTGTTACAGTAGAGTTGCAGTTTCCTGCCTCCTTCAGACGAGTCCCACCACTTCAAAGATTAAACGTGTGGTCAGTTTGATGGTGCAGCTGTCAGCGTGCAATCAGAGCGTGACAGGAACCAAAGGAAGCTGAAAGGACTGGGAGGGAAAGCTACCAGCTCCAGGAAAGAAAACTGGGTTAAGGGAGGATAAAGGAAGATAGCTAGAAAAAGGATGAATACATACCAGGATTAACACATGAAAGAAATATGGATGCCAGGAAGCACAATTCAATATCCCAAAAATGAGAAAAGGGGAGAACCAGGGACACACACCCCACTACACACCCTTTTAAACCCTTCAAGTTAACAAGTTTTCCTGAACAAATCAATCTTTCCTCTGAAAATGCTCTTTTTCCTTTCAAGTTATGAACGTGTATGGCAGGTGGTGCAGATACAGAACTATCCCAACACTCATTGCAGATTCCTGCCTTGACTGCTAGGAAGGACATGCTGCAGCACGGTTAGATTTGTGTCGCACATGAAGCTTCATGAACAGGCAGATATTTGGGATGCAGGGACATGTATGTGCAGTAGGAGAATATGTAGAATTGCAGCAGGGGAACATGCTGACTAGAGACAGCCCTTGAAGCAGTTTCTCACTGATAATAACCTCAGCTCCTGGCATGCTCAATGAGGTTATACTTTGCAATGCTCAGGTTTTGCAACACTCTTCTCCACACAGAAACAGAGCTGTAATGCTCCTGCCTCCCCAGGAGGGTAAACACTGGTGTATTCCTCTTGACCAAAAGTCCCGTGTTGCAGAGGCAACTTCACTACCTTTGCAGCCCCTGGTCAGCTTTAGGAAAGGGCAAAACCCAGTGGAGAAGCCCTCCATCGTCTGTTTCTTACCTTCCCCTCAAATCTCGCGGTGGCTCCCAGCGGCACTCGGATATTCCGAGGAGGAAGAGTAAATGCTGGTGCTTCAGCAGGGACAGGGGGGCTGAGTGTCAGGGTGGTTTTGGAGACTCGAGTAGATGTCACCAGTTTCACATCCCCCATGATGTGGACTGCAAAAGAGAAACAGGTGGTAATAATGAAGTTATGATGTTTAATTACTTTTATGACAGAACCAGCTAAGAATCAGATCGGGGCAGAGGTTCTGTATGTGTGCTCTACTTTTATACACAGCAGGATTTCTAGCCTAAGGTGACAGGTGCTATTTTCTGGGAGGGGAACTGAGACTCAGGAATGGTGCCTGTGCCTACGGTTATGGTCAGGGTTGCCATCCTAAGGTGAACTCAGTTTGAACTCTCAAGTCTCAGGCCAGAGCCTTAACCAGAAAGTCATCCTTTACAACTGCATTAAAAGGTAATAATTTATTTCAGGAGGATATTTTCATAACATGACTTTGATTTTCCTGGCCTGGAATACAACAAAATCAATAAGTCTCAAAAATGAGCCAGCATTAAACAAGTACTTATGAAATAAAGAGACCTCTGTTTGCACTGGATTTAAGTTGCAAGCGGGAATGTGGAAAATCTGATTTTTCATACCAAGTTTTCAAGATCTTAAGAAATATCTGGATATCTCCCTGCAAAGTACTGCTAGTACAGAACAAATGCTTTTGCAGAAATTCAGTCTTTACTGCAAACCCTTCTTACAGCACATAGACTAGTAAAATAGTATGGAAACCAAATTTCATAATGCTACAAGAATGGTATTTTAGAGACCTATTTGCAGATACCTGCTTCAGAAGAAATTCTTCTGCTGAACAGTTCATAGTTCCCAAGAAAAAGCAAAATTTATTGTATTTTTTAAAAGTAAAATTTAATGGTTTTCAGGAAAAAAAGTAGTAGCTGACCCCAGTACTAATTCCTTGAATTGTCTATGTAAATTAGAAGCCCCACTGTAAAATGGCTATTTAATAGACAAGTGTAAGAAAGAAAAAACCTGAGAAACGGCTTGACCCACTAATAGGTCATGTTAAACCAGTGAAAAACACTGGACTTCCAGTCTTAATCCTCTACCATACACACCAAGTGATAGATGATGCATTTATTCATCTGATTCTGATGGAAGTTGCAATAAGCAGTATTTGAGTAAACAATGAAACTTCAATTTGAACAAGAGAGAATCAATTAAACTAATGCCACATTATTCCTGACTGTAGGAGGGATACTTTTTCTAGAACAGGCTGCAGTTATCTGGGGAGTAGGGGAACAGAAAACTCATTTGTTTCCAAACAACTCACACTCCCTCACATGCATGCACCTGAGAACACATAACCTGAGAACATAGTTTTCCATAGAACATACCTGGCATGCTCATAAATCAACAGAAACACCTTCTCTACATTTATCCAAAATAGTTTAAGAGGGAAGCTCTTCTCACAGAAGGTGTTAGTCTAAAAGTTACCTATTTCATCTGAGTTTTTTCTCCCTCACAGCCAACAGAAAGAGGCACCTCCAGAGGGTGTTTTGTTCTAAGGTGTGGAAGCCACAAAGCTTTCTGCTTCACAGTATGCTCTTGTCAAGAACTAGAGTTTAGAAAGCAAATCCTTCCAAGATATCAGATAAATTATCCTCACAGATTTTCAAATAATGCTTGGAATCTCCTTTCTCATTCATAAGAACGCAGATGATGTGAACTTCAGATTTCTTCTGGCATAGTGCTCTGTTAGCATTTCTGTATATTGACATCAAAAACGCAAGAAAATCCTCTAGTGTTTCTAGCATTTGAATTACTGAGACCAACACAGAAGTGGAATAAAGATTATTTCCTTGACCATGATGTAAAGCTTCAAACTGAGAAATTCTGCCATCATTTCCACAAGGTAAACTTGCAGTGTATGTCTGTATTGGCACCAGTCACTTGAGAGCAGAGCATAAGTGTCCCTTCCCAGTATAAGCACCTCTTTAAAACACACACAGGAAAAAAAAATTGGTTTTGTACTTTAAAGAATGATATGAAATCACAATATCGTTTAAATAAGAAAGAAACTGATTGCGTTTCCAAAGACATGAGATGAAATCAAAGCCTTGCTTCTCTTCTAACAAATGCACTTAGTACCTGAAAAGACAAACAGTGAAAATCTCTCACAGCTATAGTCACTGCAATAAACAGCAATTTCGCTGAAAAAGAGAAAGAATGATTTGTTCAATTAATTGTTCTTTCATTAAGGACAAGACTCCAAATTCAGTTCTCCACTCAGCTAAAACCACAATTTACCCCTGTGGACTTTCAATCAACTACACAGCTGTAAACTGCTGCATACTGAGTCCATATTTGCCAGCACATTTCTAAAATTTATTTTTCTTTAGAGATGAAGACCAAACTTTTCAAATAATCAATCTTCGGTACTGCTTCCCACATGTCCTTCTCTTCTGCTAAGATACACCTTTCCACAGCCTATAAATGCCAGTATTTGCAATGTCTCTCTAGCTTCGAAACTCTTAACTAACAAATCAGTCCGTCACTACAAACCTGCAATAAAATTGTCAGATCACCAGTAATGACAATAATGTGCCAGGTATAATGTAGATAGTATGAAAATCTTCTCTTGTCAGGAGGAACTATAATGCAATACAAACTAAATTGCAGTGAAGCTGCAATACAAACCATAAGAGGCCAGCAACAAAACATATCCTTCTTCACACATCTGTATCGACTTTGCAGAGTGTTTACGAGACCAAAACAACATCAGAGAAAGCATATGCCACCTAAATGTTGTTTTAAAAATAATGTTGTAAGGGTAGTAAAATTGAAAACAAAAGTAAACCCAACAGCCAACATCCTGAATCCAATTCAAACGATATTCACCCATGCAGAGCGCACTCCACTTTGGTCAGTGTCACTGCAATGGCTGAAAAGAGCAAGAGAGAAAAATATATATACTGCAGATGCTCTCAGCACTTCTGTAGGGACAAAACTCTCAAGCATCCACACTTAGGTACAATGCACTGCTGTCACTGTCACAGGGTGACTGTGACATGGAGTCCCACAGAAACCTGAGTATGGTGCAAGACCAAATTCACCAAGTACCTGAAACAGCCACTGGCACATAGCTGGAAAATACACTGTATTCAACATTCACTCATCCTCCAAGCATCACTGGGCTCAGGTATGCATTGGACAAACAGTCCTGTGGCTAAAGTCCAGCTCCAAGCTCTACACAAAATGAAATGAAAAAAAAAAGAAAGAAGAAAGAAAGAAACAGTGTAGGAGGAAGTAGAAAGAAGAAGAAAAAAAAAAGAAATCCTGAACAATTAAGCCACTGTTACTGGTCAGGTTACATTTCTATTGCAAAAACTATCTACAAATTGATGTGTAATATAGTGAGACTGCAAAGCGTAAAGAAATAGCTAGTCTTTTCCATAGGAACATCTTGCAAAGATTTATGCTTTTTCTAGATAGTGCCTAAAAAGGATTGAATTTCAAATTAAATATTAGCTAAAATCAGCACAAGCAGTTTTCTAGCAACATAAGCCTCTAATCATCCACATTTAGCAGTCTGACTTTAATTAACTATGGATGCTTCTAGTAAATAATTAGGAAGTATCCTTTTACAGCATAGAGGATGTTTAACTATTCTGTTCCTACTATTCTGTTCCTAAACAAATAACTAATTCCATGTTGTGCAGTCTGGTAGTTACTAGGGAACAACCATGTCCAAATATTTTAAAGGAACAATGTTCCAGAGAACAAATCTTGTTCAAGCTTACAATTTGATAGACAGGAAAAAAAGCACACACTTAAAAGCTATGAAATGTAGCTGATTTTTCTTTTTCTTTTATTTAAGCAACTCTTTAGAATGAGAATATCCCTAAAATATTTTTCTTAGGTATTTCAAGCTTGCTGCTGCATAAGATTTCAAGGATGCTACATGAACTCCTAACATTTCATCTCACATGCTGTGCACACCTAGACTATGGTCTTTAAACAAAACCCACTGTAACTGAAGTTGCAATGCAAACATTGTGGTATTAAACATGAAAGAAAACCACCATGCAAATGTTGGCCTGTAGAGTAGTGATGTGGTTAGACAGCATTTCTAATCTGGATTTTTTTTTTTATTCTTAATCCTCTCTAAAAAGCACATAAATCCTTACAAATTCTCACAGTGTTCCCTCTAATCTTTCTAATACCAAAGCAGACTAATGTGTTTCAAGCATTTTCTACTGGGAACAAATCTCTGTCACTCAATACTCTGCTCCCAAAAATAAACCCGAAAAAGCAAACACTAAGAAATCTACCTCATAGGTTTTTTTCTCCTCCATTTATTTTATAAAAGTAAATACTTACCATCAGCTTCCTACATAACCATTTAATTATACCAATTTCCTTTCACCAAGTCCTTCCTCCGAGGCAGGAGAAAAATGAGTTGCAGAGAGTGCATGTGTGTGTGTGAGAGAGAGAGAGAGAGAGCAAGCTCAGGAAAGTGAGAGGAAACCAGAGCTGCCAGCGGAAAAACCTTTTTGACTCACCGATATTGCAACTCTACACTAAGCAGCACATTTTCACTTGGTCCAGCTATTCTGTTATTTCAGTCAGACTGGATTCAATAACCCCTGAACCATCTCTGAAATCTGGATACAACCTTTTGAACACTTTAAAAATACGAGCTACAGGACAGATAGCCCTGGGGTTGGAGCATTTGTCTGCTGTTTGGGAGTCCTGGTTGAATTCCCTGCTCCATAATAGGCTGCCTGAATGACCTCAGGCAAGTCACTAAGCCTCTCTTTTGCCATGGCTCCCCATTTGTAAAGTGGGGATTACTGTACTTCCTTACCACAAAGAAGTGCTGGGAGGATAACTATATTAGAGGGTGGGAGCCAGGCTACAGTAAAGGACCACATAAATAGAACAACTAGCAAAAGGCACAAAATTACCATAAACTTACAGGAAGCTGGATCTCATTATACCTTTCTTTTTTTGTAAATCAGTTGGGGGGTGTTTTTTTTAAAAGCACATATTTTAAGACATTGGGTACAGTTTATTCCCTTACACAGATCACTGAACTCAGACTTTTGCCAGGGACTAAATGCTATCTATTACGCTTCAAAATTTTCAGCATTTAAATGAAGTTTTTCTATTCTAAACCTGCTTGAACTTCCCCTTCTCAGACACTTTATTTCCTTTCTTACAGCTTCTCTTTTAACCACAGGACTAACATGCACAAGGACTAACATGTGGTTACCATACTTCTGTACAAATCTATAACTTAATACGTTCTCCCCTGAACTACAGACACGAATTTTTGCGGCCATATGACTTGTGACTATCTTTTCAGTCTTGCCGTACAAGACCACACAGTAGCCTTCTGTCAGCTACTGATACTCAAGAAACAGCATGTAGGAAGAACAATAAACCATAAAGGATCAGCAAAGGTGATAAATTCTTGTGTCGTTTAGCAGAGCGGAAGAGGCTGGAAGCTGGAACAAGAAGCAAGGGACTTGCAATGCCACCAGTCTTGGCCATGCTGTCATGGGCACCTTCTCCTTCAGATACAGCAACTGTAACAGGTATTGGGCTCTGCTGACGGAATAGGAGCAAGATTATGATGCTACAAGTAGGACTAATTTGAAGTGGCAATGATGTTAATATGAGTGAAATAATTTTTTTTCTTTTCTGAGGGGATAATAGGATACTGTCCACAATTTATGCTTTTTGTGATGTTCAGATCTCGTTTTGCCTGCACTCTGCAATTTGTAGGTCTTTCTAAGTGCTGTGGTCAAGCAGAACCTGAATGTGTCTTGAGAGGAGCAAGAAAGATTTCCTATCAGTCCTGACTTGACTGGGGTTTCTTCCTCTGTTTTCTCATCAATACATTTCGTGTTCTTTACAAATGTGGTTTCTAGAAAAGTCGGTTTGTAAAAAAAAATTTTGAGGCATTTTCAACCCAGATTCCTAAATGTCCTATCCTTTTCCCAGTAAAATTTGATAGCTACTATTAGACATCACAGTAGGAACAGGATCAGATGCCAAATCTTCATGCACAACTCCACCATCCAAAAGTTTTGCAAGCTAAAGTTTTGGCAAATGTGTGTAAAATCCTGGGATGTGTTCCCACAATATGCTTTTGCGTAACTGACCCACTCAAAATGGGAATTACAGACCAACTAGCAATTTGTGCTAAAGCTTAGACTCAGTAAAGCGACAGCAAAAAACTCCAAGTCACAATTTGATTTGTGACAATCACATCACAGATTTTCCCAGAAGCAAGTTCAAATCCCATAATTTCAGTGCCTTGAATTTCACATTCAGCACACAACCACGAGGCTTTGCATTAGCATAAATCTTGCCTGTACATAGAAAAAGGAAAGAACAGGTTCAAACTCTTCCAGGTCTCATTTTAACAAAATACTGTTGCAGCCCCTATGTTCCATTCTGAAACAACAAAGTTCTCCAGGATGCTTCAGACTGAAATACTGTCAAGCTCTCACGTAGCTGCATGTGAGATTCTGATAGGGCTTGAGCTATGAAACATAGAAGGAGCTTTCTGAAATGAAGTGAGGCCATTTTTTTAATGTAGCAATGTATGATACCTTCTAGGAGCTTGGCCTACAATATTAGAGATAAGAGGTGTTCTGTGGCAGATTTCCTTTATTGTATGTCTTGTGTATCCTTGCAAGAAGGACAACTATTTCTATGTATTTTTCCAAGGCTTCTGTGATGCTCAATTGATTAGTTTTTGTTGAATACGCAAATCACAACAGTGGCTACTGTAGAAGTATCTGTAGGTAGAAGTGTCTAACGTGGTGTGACTCAGAACAAACTTCATAACTAATATTCAGATGATAAGTCTCCAAAAGAGACTGAAAAATATTATATAGCTTATGTGACACAGAACGTAATTATTTTTAGTGGAGAGAGATGTAAGAAGATAATCTATTTGTCTAATCAATAAACATTTTGCTTTTATTATATTTGCGTAACTAATACAGCATGGACTTTAAACTGAAGTGGTTTCCATGGTACAATCACACAGATGGGCGACAAATATCATCCTGATCTTATATAAAAGAATATCTCAAGGTAACGCTAAGTGACCTACATTTATTTAAAGCCAGGTTTATTAAAGGACAAGGATGGCAGTCAAAACCTTTATTTATATAAATCCTATAAGAAAAAAAAAACAAAATGAAAAATCATCCATATTCTTTTAAAGAAAAATCATGCCCTCCATATGTGTCTGTGCTGCCTAGTAAAAATCCATTAGCAATGATGACTTTCTTCCAATTACAAACAGTTGTAAACATCCTCTAATTTTCCTCAATTTATCAGTGCTATTTAGGGTACTAAATAAAGATACCAGGACCACTGGATCTGTAAAAATACCTAACTTCACTTACTCTCAGTAGTTCCTGTGGCTGCAATGGAATGTCTAACATGAGCCCTGATGTGTGCCCTTGAACAATTGCACCTTAAATGTTTATTGATAAATCAAAGCAGCTGCAAAGAGTATTTCAGGTACAAGGAAGGGAGCAGAAACACAAAGAAAAGTAAGAAATAAATGTGTACCTTTGATAACATAGAATCATGATTATAAACAGACATGCTACATTATTAAATTATTCCATAACCACTGAGCATTAAACTGTAAGAAAGAACACACTCATTACAAAGCAGCTGAACATGTCTTAAAAGAATGCAATGACATTTGAAGACTCAGGTTTAATTTGAAACATCAGATTAAGAAGCAGTAAATCAAGAGAAACCACAAGAAACAGCTTCTTTGCAGTCGTTATCTTAGAAGAAATATGAGTAACTAAATGTGACATGCATTGGGAAGGTTCAGTACAGCATCCACACCTAAGAACTGTTTTATAGCAGCAAATTGAAGCCAGAGGGAAACCCAGATGGCAAACGGGATGCAGGTTGGGCTTGTTCTTGCCGATTCCAAAGGGGCTTCCTATAGAAGCACACTAGGAAGAGTAATTCAATCTGACTTCAAAACCTCCTACAATTCTAGTTTATAAACAACATTTAAAAAGAGAAAAAAAAATAAAAAGGCAAGATCTACAGAAAGGTTTTCAGTGTACTAAGCAGCAGGTCACTGCCAATAAAATTCTACTGGTTTTCCTTTAAAGGATCACTTCTAGTACTCAACATATACCAAAATCCAAACAAATTTGTCTAGAGAAGGTTTGGACTAAAAATCTCAATCTGAATTTCATCATTGGCAGCTGGTCTCATAAAGGATCAAACTTCTAGTAATACCTTTCATAGCCCTTAAAGAAGGATTTTCAGGATATGCAGAGCATGCACTTAGAGTATCTGAAGAGAGATTGCACCAGGCCTCATCTTACCAATAAACTTTTGTGTTTAATTTTTGTCACGTATCTTGTGCTTGACAAGTACAAAATAACTGGTACAAGTTGGTGTTTATGATAGAAACACGTATGTGACAAAGACCATCCAAAACTCAGGGACATTTCAGGGTGCGGGTATGACCTCGACCATTAAAGAGCAGGACCTAGACTAGCAACCTCTTTTTTCAGTAAGGAAAGTAATTGACCCAGTACTGTGCTGCCTTTCAGGACATACACTGGTGCAAGCGGCAGAGAGAGCACTAGGAAGATATTTGTTTCAGGTCATCCTCTCACAGCAGGCAGAATTTCCACTGTTTCTCCACAGCTCACCTCTAATTGTCACCGGTGACTGAACACCACAGAATACCTGAGCATCAGCTGGGAACCCCAGATGAGAATGTATTTAAGAGGACTTGCTTGAAACATTTGGAAGAGGGGCTCTTGAAATCCTCTTGAAATGCAACTTGCAATTCTAGAATAATTTCCAGTGCCAGTGGATGTGAAGCTTGTCAGTATAAGCTGATAAAAGTATGAAGTTCCAAGTACACAAGACAAATTTGCATACAGCTCTGGCTTCAGACCTTAATACTCAATATACACAAGCCCAACAATACTGCTTTGCTAGCATTTAAACAATACCTTCCATTCAAGCCCCTTAGAACTAATTTATTTATATTGACTCTCTCAGTACTGAGGAAGAAGAATAATTCAGTGTTTCAACTATTTAGTCTGGGATTATAGAGCTGGGAGACAGTAAACGAAAATGTAAAAACAAGATCTCAAAGAACCAAGGACTGAATAAAAAGAATTCGACTTCTAAAATGAAAGAAAAGCCTTATTTTCTGTTTATTTGGTACGGTACTTCCTTCTAGCTGAGTCCAGGTTTCAGCAAGGCTTCTAGCAGAGCTAACAAGTTTCATTCCGGTGCACATTAGCATGGGACAAGTTTTAAGACATCTGCTTACCCTTTGATTTAAATAAAAAGTTTCACAGAAAATGTCCTATCGTTGCAATGTCTTTGCGGTGGTGGAAGGTTATGCTACATCAGCATATTACAGTGAAATTTCTGTTGGTTTGGGGCTTTTTTTAGGTTCCACATCTCAAAGAGTTACCACATCAACTTTCCTTGATGCTAATGCTGCAGGTGGCCAACTGCTGTTGCCTATTTCCAAGCCAGTAGGGCCATAAAATTGTATGAAAGGTGAGTCATGGAAGATTAGTGGTTCATAAACCACAGAATTCTTAGCCTCTAAATTTTGCTTTATGCTTTAGTTTCAAATATATCCAGAACTCAAAAAAAAAAGAAAAAAAAGACAGACCCAAGTCTGCCAAGTTCTAAACCATTTGGGAAAATGAACACGTGTACTCTCCTGGCTGAGGTGTGTGAACCCTGGGGTAACATTGGAAAGAAACCTGTTGATTTCAGCCAGAGATAGACAAGGCCGTGGATAAACACCACTAAGTTTCAAATTATATTGGAAATACTTAATACTAAAGGAATTAGTTCTTCATTTGAAAGAGCCACTGCTCCTCCATGCTGAGATACTCAGCACGAGGCCAAATTCTGAGCTGCCTTCTATTCTATGAAGTCCTATTAACTGTCAGCAGAAAACTCAGTCTCTAAGCTCTCTTGCAAGTTTATTTTTTCTGGAAACAGAAGTTTTTTTCATGCGTGCAAACCAGCATACTCCAACAATCACTGGGTATACATCAATCCTTAACAATGTATTTGGCACTGTAAAACAAAGAGAAACACTACCTTGCACAAAAAGTTATAACCTGGGTGTGAGACAGGGCTATACAAAGACAGTCCCTAACTTTTTCTACAGGGGTAACAGCTCTCAAAACTTCGGGATAAGGCAATGTCTATCAGACAGAATAGTTGGTTGGTCCATAACACCTGCATTCCCCATCTGACACAGGACCTGTTCCTGTGACTTTCTTCCCGTTCGTATCCATAGACTGATGGAAGTGAAACCTTTAAGAGTGTCATTCCAAGAGAGCTGTAACAGAGACCAAGCAGTTTAAGCACTCTTCAGATGATGAAATGTGAACCCCTACACACATCCTTCAAGCTGGGGATTTCTTTTCTGCTTTATCTCTACTGTCCAGATTTTAAGAATGAGGTAACCAAACAAGACCAACTCCTGACACTGAAGACATCTATCTGTTCTTCTCACAGGTAGTAAGGTTTCACATCCAGTGCTACCTGCTGCATTTCAAGCCTAAACCACCTGGGACTTCAATTAAACAAAAGGTAGTAACATTTTTACAAAATCTTAAACTGAATAATTGCCCATAAGGGTCCCACTAGGTAAAGTTAACGTGGTAATTATACTCAAACAATTAAAAGCTTGCTGCAAAGAAAATGAAGACAAATTTATTCTCAACGTACATGCGAAATAAGATGTGAAGTCATAAGCTTTTAATTGTACCACGGACAATTCAGACATGGGAAAAAGTTTAATAATTAAGACTTGAAGCACTCCTGGAAGAGATTGCTCCAGGAGTCTGTGGAGTCTTCAGTGCTGGAAGTCATACAAATGTCTGTCAGGACTACACGTACAGTTGATTAAGCCTTGGATATGGGAGAAACTGGATGGCCTTCTAAAGTCTCTTCCAAGCCCATGACTCTGTGATTCGTCTAACAATTGATGTTAAATTTGAACTACAATATAGAATTTTCACATGCTGGATATGGGCCAGCAAGACAACTCTTACTCTGTAGAGAACACTACAAATCTGAAAAGAAACAACTGCTATATGGTGAAAAAAAAACTAGCCCATGAAAATGACAATATCAATATATAAACCATTAACCTTGCAGAGCTTAGTGAGAAGCAGTGAGACAGAAGGAATCTGGTTTAATCTTACTTAAGGATCAGTTTGCAAATCTCAGCCAAATATCCGTTTCTGATAACAAGTGAACACAGCTTTCATTTGAGACTGCAGAGAGTAGGACATGCAGGCAGAGATATTAATGCCTTTAAAGACATCTCCATTTTCAAACATAAACTGCCCTGTTACATTCAAACACCACACTGCATATAAAAGTTCTTTTACTTTTTACTGGATTTGTAAAGTAGAGAATTACAGTAAGTTACTTAGATCACATCATATTTCTTCAGCTATGTTCTACAGAAGCACACAATGGGAGTTCTTGAAGCTAACAGCTTCAAAGTGCATATAAAAAGATTCAAATGTGAATCAATGGTATGGAGCCTATTCACATTTCCATGGCGCTTGTATGGACAGAAGAACGGTTGGACTGTCTAAAATCCAGGTCTGTCCTGACTGGCCTACTTCCAGCTGGGAGACAAGGGCCTGTTTTCCTTCTTCTGCTTGGAGCTTCATTAGGATGGCTCTTCTCATGAAATTTGGACCCCATCCAGTCCTTAGCCCCTCTTTACACACTATATCTATTCAATGAGCATATCAACATTTACTCTATCAGCAGGGAAAAACTGGTAGAAATAATGAAATATTTCCATCAAGCACACCATGTTTTCCTATCCCTTTCTAAAAGGCCCCAATTCAGCCAGACATAGCACTGCGACACTTTTGTGAAGATGTTCTACGGAGACTTGATCCTGTAAGTCACATTAGCTTGTCTAACAAGTAGCTGGCCCAGCTCTCCTCACAGGCAGTGAAAGGTAGGAGGTGAATACACTGCCAGGCAGAGATGACCCCTAGAAAGGATGGAACAGAGAAGAAAATGAACAATTAAGACTAAAAACAAAGAAAAGAAGAGACTAAGAAGGAAAAAGAAACCAATAGGAGACGAAAGAGACAAGTTGGAGGAAACAAAAAGTTGCCAGGGAGGGGAAGGATTACGGTCACAGAGGCAGAGAGAAAATAAGAAAGAAAATATGATGAAGGCTGCCAAAGACCAACCAATATTCAGATATACTGGCAGTACGGCTCAGAGTCATGATGGCTCAATTTTTTAATTCCACAGTTTTAACTAAAGAAACTTTAGGACATTTTTTTTTCATTTCCCCTCCTCTCCCCAATATGAGAACAAACAAATGATCCAAGAATGAGTGAGGTTCATACAAACCTCTTTTGACTGACTTTCATCCACAAATCTGGTTGTTGAACAGTCATTCTCCACAACTCCCTCCTCCCCGTTTCTCAAGCTTTGTTGTTTGCAAAGTGTTTTATATTTCTCCCCACCCAAGTGCCTCACTCAATCTGTCTACTTGCCAGTTTAGAGCAATTCTCCTGCATGTGAAATCCCAACAACTGCTCTGCATGCCAATACTGAAAGCGAGCAGGTCAGAAAGACGCCAATTATCCAAGTGTTTACACAGATGTGAATAAAAATGTGCAACGTTGATATTAGAAACAGAGAAATGCATTCTTCACTTCTTTTTTTAAGATAAAGCACTAAAGAAGATTTTAAAAAAACACATATGGAAAAAGCTAATTCTTCAAATGCTGCTGACACCTCACATCCCACTGCCTCTGTGGTATACTTCTTCCATATACAAAAATTGATTGCGTTTTCTCCATCCTTTTTTTCCAGGTTCCTTTTGCATGTAGATCCCTTCAGAGATTTCTTCTTTAATGACAGATTAAGAAAATCAGCCTTCTACTCCCCTTAAATTAGGTCCCACTTTAACACTGAGATAGTTACACTTCTTAGCAGACAAGCATATTAAAGCCTTGAGATTAAAACTTGACCTCTCTCTGTTAAATTTATTCTGACAACCAATTTCAGCCATGAGTTGGCTCAAAGGGCAGAATCTGGCCAGTTTCTGTGTTTTGTTCCTGGCCATACATTTTATTCAACGAGCAGTACAGTGGAGGTGAGCAACAGGCAGAATAACGTTGTCTCACTTCAATTTTGCTGAAGTCAGTAAAGAGACTGCCAATGCCTCCAGTGAGACCTGAAAAGGGAAGCAGGTCCAAGGCAAGCTCTTTATTTACAAGCACTTGCCAGGAGACTTCTGTGCGCTCCATACAGAGCTCTACAGGCTCTGAAAACCAGTTTAGAACTGGGTACCCTTTTGAATTCTGCAGAGAAATTCCAAACCAGATGTGACTCAGGGATTCATTTATCAATTTAAAATGTAGCAGTATGCCTCAGTTCTAGGTGTCCATGAACAAGAGGTCCTTAATTAATTTGGAAATAAAATAAATGGGAAAAGTGAGCTTTGATTAGTATTGATGAGATCAAAAATATCAAAGAATTTTATAAATCTTGGAGGGGGGATTGAGAAAATGTCAATAAAACCTGTATCATTTTATATCAGGAACAACCAAAAGGTTACCCCATGAAACTGTCACAGAAAGTGTCAAATTAAAATGAAAGTTCTGCAAAGCATGTAAGATCCTCTTTTAGACAAAAAGCATGTCAATGTACTGAGAAGGTAAGAGAGAAGGAGAGAAAACTGCTTTTTCCAATGCACCCTCAGACACAGCACGGACACAATTCTAGCAAAAGGTGGTTTGGCCTGTTACAGAAGAAAATTTTGGTTTCTCGTGGAGATAATGAAAAGAGTGTTTCTCCAATTAAAGACAATTATATAGACAATTTATATCCAGCATCTGTAAATAGGGAGCAGAAATAATTTCACTGAAAACTGCAAAGGTACACAAACAGAAAGTTCATTGATCTTGCTGAGGAAATTCCTGGAATACTTACACCTCGTGATACATATCTAAGTCTGCTGATCACGGAATGTTAAGGCTTCAGATTTAAAAGATGGCCCCAAAACTACATGCAAAATAACTTTATTGTGGAAAAACTTCTGAATGCAAACACTAATTAAGAGAAATAAAATACTTAAACACCCAGTTGTTTCAAAGAAAAGAATAAAAGAGGACTAAATTACATTTAAGGGCAGCAGAACAAGGTGGGGTTTTTTTTAACATCAGGTATCGTTTCTGAGAAATCTAGCCGTGAGGTCAGAAGAATAAATATAAGATAATTAATAAAAATAAGACTGTATGAAAATATAGACCAGTTACATGTATCACTAAACAACTCCAAATCAACACAGCACGATTTTGACAAGTATCAGCAAACTCTAAACTTTCAGGAAGTACCTCCAGGATCCATAGCACAGGAAGCTAAGGTGGCAGTAAAAGCACAAAGATCTGTTTGCATAGCAAGTTAGAGGTCTGTAGGCGAATTCCTGCTATGTAGCATCACAGGTCACAACACAGAAAGATTTCCCCTATTCCTCAACTGTTCCTACTTTTCCTGTAAGCACAACCACTTGGCTACTTTTTCCAGTGGCCATGGATCCCTTCTCCAACAACACAAAATCATTAAGGCTTGAAAAGACCTTCAAGATCATGGAGTCCAACCTTTGAGCAAACAATAATGCTTTTAAGATTTCTATTATGTTTCCATAAAGGAAAGGAATGTTTTAAGATATGGACCTAGGATTTAAGTCGGTTTAAATCAGCCTGTTTTCACAGGGCCACAGAAGTGAGCCAGCTTACACCAGCCAGGGATCTGGTAGCACATCTTTCTGTAAAAGTTTTGGCAGCTCAGTGTAAACTCATTAATCTTGAACTACAGGACTACACTTCTGTGAGATCTGCAATCACCATGACCCTGTAGTATTTATTCTATTTCTTATCTGACAGGAAAAACCAGCCTCCAGGAATCTGCCCGGTGAGGTACAGGACAATGGACAATTTCTGCCTCTGAGGCAACAGCTTCATGTTTGGAATGACTCGGTTATCTGAAACCAGAGGCAGGTAGTGAGCGTTTTCTACTTTAGATCAAATAGATGCTTCTGCTTTCAAATGGTGGAGATATTTCAAAGCATCTTTGTATTGCTTTAAAAAATTAACTTTTAAACAGAGTAACCCAGTCAAATTCTACACAAAATCTAGTAATTTGAGGTGAAGATTGGGAACCCAAACGTCCAGATTTCTGCACTTGATTCCCAGCATTGTTACTTACATGTTCTTCTACAGCAAACATCTGAAAGATTCACTTCACAAGTGACAAAGAGAACAGCTTTCCTAGGATTCTAAAGATGATGTCACAAAGTACATCCAGCAAAGCATCAGTATTTTTAACACACACAAATTCATGAACATACAGGAAAAAAAATTATCTTTTGAGAAATCAGAGAAAAAAAAAATGGACAATTCCACTCAGGACAGCTATCAAAAAGACTCGCTACTGCCCTATTTCCTATTTTTAGGTTTCTGATGGAGGATAACAGCAAGAACAAATAACAGGATGCAGCAGAATTCCAAATAAGAATTGATTTGTTGGTTTAAGGAAAAGAACAACTTTCCCCAGCACAATTATCTACATCTATGAGATATCCAAAGCAATTATTAACCACTTACCATAAAGAGGTGGTTGTTCCTGTGCTAGAAAAGACACACTATCTGGATTTATTTATGCATGAAGAGAGATCTGGAAGAAAATGAGAAGTTAACCAACCTTTACAGGTTTTTGATATTACAATTGGAAATCCTTAGAATATAACTCGAATAAAGAACACAATTGCCTAATTTGAAATAGCTTCTTGTAAGTCTAAAATTTAGGCCAGTTTTAGACTTTTCCAAAGTCTAAACCAAATATTTCAGTTACTGTTGCCATCCCTAATCACAGCAAGTTTTTCCTTCCAGTATTGGCTTTTCTCTGAATTTGAAACACAAGCTTAATGCAAAACCACATCAAGCATAAACAGGATAAAACAGATCCATGCTGAGCCTGAATGGGTAAAGCTGCAGAGATTTTTGCTGCTCTAGTCATAATAATAGTTTCAGCTTAAAAACTACTGGTCCATTTCAGCAAGTGGCTGCTTTGCTGCTGTGCCACACAAAGCCTCACAGAAGTGAAGCTAGCCTTCTCCTGTATTTTTTTTAATGTATGTTATCTGGGACACAGCAGCAGAGAATCTTAGAAGCTTGTAAAATGAATTAAGCAGACAAATGCACTGTGTTTGTTTTCAGTTCAACAGGAGGCTTTAATATTGAATACATATGAAGGACGAGACACGCTAAATTGAACGAGCCTTGAGGATTAAAGTGATATTAATTCCACTTGCAATCAACCATGTGGATCCAATGATCAAAGAGACTTGGAAGCAAGAAGAGAATAATAGAAGTATCAACACTCAGCAATATTCTGCTGCCTCAGGGCAGCACAGGACCCAAACAGATGCCAGGAGAGCAGCAGGGCGATCTCTTCTCACATCGAAGGGAGACAGGAACTAAAGTCACACTGGATTGTCAGGCACCAACCTCAAATCTTCAAGATGCTGCTACGAAAAGGTGCCTATTGCACTTCTACCCTTTTGCTTCATAAGCTTAGATACTGCCCTGGTTTTGACTGAGATTAAGTTGATTTTCTCTTAAACCCTGTCACATTAAACCATGACAGAAACTTTCTATAAAAAACACTGCTAATGATGGCTGGTGTCTCTTAGCATGACTTTGAAGAGATGAGAGACAAGCACCAAAACACAATTGTAGTTACTGAAAATTATCAGATAAGTCTTTAAAGAGACCAGAGACAGGTCTATGGAACAAGCAAGTGTGTATTTGAGCAACAGCATCTGCCACAGGAGATAAAATCTTGGTTTAAGCTGTTTAAAAGAGCCTTCCCAGATCTAGCACATGTATTTTGCAATATCCAGAAACAATAATGAACTAAACTAGAAATACTAGCTGTTTAAAAAGAAAAAAAAAAACCCACAAGACTCAGAGCAACTTTTTGTCAAAAAGTTCTTTCATAGCACAGGACAATTCAACATGATTGCACTTCTGAATCAAACTAATCACGAAAGCAAGTCCTCATATTATGAGGGCCTGAATTGTTGTCTGCATTGTTGTAGCAAGACAGCTGAAGGACAATATATACATTTTTCTTATTATATGCCAGGCCTCAGCTCTGTGAAAGAACAGACCCGATATTCACAAGGGCTGCAAGTTTAAAACAAGTGGTTAAAACTTGACATGTAATCAACAAGTTCGTATTTAGCTTTAATATTCAACCTGCCTCAACTTAAAATAAGGTTCATACTTCCCGTTCAAGTTCTGTTGAAATGAATGGGAACGTTCTCCTGATTTAACAGAATACTGATCATGCTTTCTGGCAAACTTCATCAGTTACAGTCTTTTATTCTTCTGTGCAACACATCCATCCAGGAAAGTAGAAAGCATTCTTATAGTAACTAGACATTGTTGGAAGAGTATTTGATGAAACGCTCCTCCCCAAGCGTGCCCGTTTTGTTTCTAGAGTAGAAATTTTTTTCAAGGACCACAGGATTTGGATTTTGTTGTTCTTAAATGTTTAAGTTCTTTGTCTTCCTGGCCTAAGTTTAAAAAAGTGTTAGCGATAACTTTCCTGATATCTTGCTGCATTTTTAAAATAGCTTAAATTCACTTCGGGAAGGTCCTGTGGTACCTTATAAATCTCCCAGAGAGTAGAAAAGGATTTTTGTGGGCTTTCTTTTTGCCAGATTTCCCTATGCTATGTGTGTTTTAACTACTACTTTCTTCAGACTGAAGTGCTGCCTCTGTTTTAACCCATTTTATGCAGAGTTGCTGTGTCTTTTGCATGGGAGATTCAAATCATCAGTGCCCTAAATGATCTGTTACAGGCAAAAAAACTTACACGTCACTTAAATAACTAGTAGATGTCCTCGCTGTTCCAAAAAGGAAAGAATTTTTGGTGTTCAGAATAAACTAAAAATAAGCTCCTCACAAAGACATGTAGCTTCAGGTAAAAAAAGGCAAATGATGAACAATAGATAAATGTCTACTTACAGTTTTCTAGCCTTTTCAAGCTATCTGTGCTGTCACAAAGTTATTTCTTCCGTCATTCTTTGGAGATGTCTAAGTTGATTTTTAGCCATAAACTGATGAAGAATTTTTTAAAAATAATTTTACATCTTGGAAGAAAAAAAGAATCAGTGGGAGGTTTGTATTGTTAATGTTACATACAAGAAACAGATAAATGCAAACCATATAAAACATAGCAGTTTGAAAATACCAGCTATTTGTCCCTAATTCCTAGTCCTAGTTCATGTCAGTGCCTTTCCTTAAGGGCTTTGTTGCAAGATTCGTAGTCTTGCATATACATAAAGCTCTTTTTTAATTTAGTGGGTCTACTTACATAAGTAATAGAAAGTTTGCAGACCTAGGCTGAAATCGAAATGAAGCAATAATCATGGAACCAGGATAAAGAAAATCTTAGTACAACTTTCAGTCAGAAGAAACACGGTCTTGTGAAGTCTTTGGATGTAATACTATTGGCATCTGAATAGAAGTGCTATACTTTCGCATTTGAGTTAAGCAAATATTGAGGAAAGTAAATGTTTTAATGGCAGTGATTGGTTCTAAACTTACAGGGCATGTGAAACACCACTGTAACACAGAGTGGGGCACTGCTGACAGGTTTAAGGCTCAGGAACAGACATCCATTGAAATCTAGGCACATAAACACGGCTAAGTGAGACATCTGCTTCAAGTTACTCAGTTCAGCCACAGGGTGACACTGGTTTGCATTGTTTACAAATAAATATAATAAATAATCAGGCAAATCTGTTGTTAGTTAAAGCATTAGGAAAAATACACCCTTTACAATGCTTCTTGCAGAAAGACATCTGTTAAGTTGAACTCTCCAACCCAAATTGCTCACAGAATCCTTTATTTTGGTTTACCCTTTGTCTCTTCCCATTTTATTTTCTGCTCTCACTGGTCACTTTATTAGTTACGTTTAAGAAGGAAACATGTTTTCTAGCAACAAAAGGACATCATAATTTTGGCCATATGCTTATCATTACACCAGAGATTCAACAATCAAAAATTATTTAACCAGAAAAAGATTCTAGGGTTTTCAATATACTTTGGAGACAAATTTACTCACCTATAAAGAAAAGAGACAACTTGTTTGTACTACTACATATGTAGTATCAGAGACTAACACGCTTAAAAGACCAAACCTTTCTGTAAGAGAATATGAGTAAGAAATTTAAAATGAGGGGTATATTTACAGCTTTAAGCTCTTCTCATGACAAGCAGTTTTCCTGTTGGTACATCTTCTACAATCATCTGCTTTCTGTAGCGTGATTTTTCATTCTGATTCCATTGAGAAGAGAATTATCCACAGCACAGTGGCTTCTCTTGAGCTGAGCCAAGTGCAGAGCATTCAAGTCATGAGTATTACACTCAGTATTTTATATATCTATATATATTATAATTTATTTCACAGAGGTTACTAACACAAATCAATAAGGATAAGTGGCACATAAGAATGTCTTCCACGGTTTTAAAGGAAAACAATCAAAATCAGCTTCAGAGTATTAATTTTCCATTCCAACAAATGGTTTAACTTCTAGGCTCGAGCCAGTTTTCTAAACTGGATCAATTCCATTAAAGACCCTAGTTAGGGCTACATGTCAGCTGCTAAGGAGTAAGTACATGATAAATCTCATTCACTGGGAAAGGATACCAAATTAAAAAACGACATCTAAAAACAGACAGGTGAACTTTATGCTAATAAGGGTACTGCACTAACATTCTGGAAACTGGTGTATTTTGTTTATTGAACTCAGAGTCTGCTGGCAACAGGCAGTGATGGGACCTTGCTGTGGTTAAGCTGGAGGTGTCACTGGCAGCACCAGACTACACTTCTAACCAGCTTCCTCTCTTAATGAGGGACCGTGCACATGAGACAACCAGGAAGTGATAAACACTCTTGTATCCCTCTAAACCCCCACATCTCAGGAATAACAATGAAAATAAGAGGGGAAAACCCATACGCTAAAAGACCCAATTAAGCCAGTGTTGACAACCCAGCACCAAAGCACCTCCTTTGCAGGTCAGATATTGCCTGTTCTTGGCACATTCTATGTTTCTACTCAGTAGGGACAGAAAAGGAAATATGTAACTTGAACTACTGAGTTTCTTCTGAATACCAGGAGTTATCTTGACTTGCCTGTACTCAGTAAAATTGCTATTTTGTTTCTTGTTGAATATGCATATTTATCACTGCAATGCAAACCAGACACGTGAAACCACAAAGAAATCAGGATTTTACAGCTGATGGAGCATCAAAATATCTGCATTTTATCATACATGGATCAAGAGACTGGCTCTGCAATGAAACTACTGCAGCATGAAAAAGAAGAGAAAACAGATTAAGCAATACCTGTTCATGACCAGTTTTTGTCAGCTCCTGACCTCTCACTAGTGCCAAACTTGGAAAAAAAAAACTAAACAAAAACCTAATGTTTTTAAGTGCTGGAAAAATGTATTTACTTCTCTGAAATGAACCTCTAATCAAAGAAAAAAAATTAACATCTTCTGGTCTTGTGAATTTTGGCTGCTCCATCTCTATTCATATTCTTTCTTGATGCCTGCAATGACATCACCCAGTAATAGGGAAAATGGAGACTCATCGTAAGCTTAATTCACAGCCCTTTAAAGGATTCAAGATCCAAATTGTACCAAATTAACGAATTTACAGGAACGGGGCTAGTGCCTTCAAGAGTTTTATATAGATGCAATTTAGAGGTCCAGACACCCATGAACAGTGGAAAATACAATAACTGAAAATGCAATCACTGACATATCTTTAACCAGAAGAAGGCTACACCAGATTCTACTTTTCATCTTAAAAGGAACAAAAAGAAAATCAGACATTCCCATAGTTTAAAAGCTGCTGACTCTAATTTGCAAAAAACCTTTAGTCTAGAATTTTCATGTTTTCCATATTTAATGCTCATAATAGTTCATTGCTTCTCCTTTCATTGACTTCATAATATAATCTTGTTTATCTAAAAATTCTTTGGGGATTTCTAAATCCACTTGAGAAGCAGACATTCATGAGAGGGAAATGGAAGGATTACAGTGACTTGCATCAGTTTTCTGAAGAGGTACAGTTCCCTTAATCTAGTCTCTTAAAGGAAGTCTATGTTCTTTTTTATTGCACTGAAGGGATATTTGGATGGGGAGCAGGTAGGGAAGGAAAGCCCAATCACATAAAATATAGTGAATGTCCCTTTAATCAGGATTTTAATTAATCAGAGATGTTAATTAATCTGGCAAAAATATGTGCCACTGCTAGTAAAGAAACAAACCTGAACCCCTCCTAGTTCCCATGAGATTTTGAATAACTACAAAGATATTCCCTTTTACCCTGAGATGTATCTAGCACAACCATGGGCATCCAGCTCCTAACTTGGGACTGAGTGAGGGTAACTGCATGTATGCTTCAGCCTTGGGAACACAGACAAAGTGAAAAACCCTCTCAGTTTGAAAACATGCTGTACTACTCTCCTTGCCTTTGGATATTTCCAAGAGACACACAAAAAGTCCACAAGAAGAGTGAGGAGAAGAAACTGACAGCATCCATAGAAGAGAATTTGCTACCTCTCTTAAGATGATCTCTTCCCTAGACTATCCAAGAACTCCAATGCATCCTTCTTCCACATATATTTGTCACTTCAATCTATTAGCCTAAATGCTTCTCCACTGTGCCAATCACCACACTACTCAATTTCTATGGGTCTGAGTGAGACCAAGGCCTTTTCCAACCAAAACAAATAAGATAATGTTTACAGCTTTCACCCAGGGTGATTTGCTGACTTTGGCATAAACAGTCTCATTAATCTTTCAAGATTACTTGAAAAAAAGAATGTGTTCACATGAAAAGCACTAGCACAGGATAATTTTTCACTCAGTGGTGGAAATACTTGGCTTGATAATTTTGCTTAATAAAACCTGATTGCTTTTCAGCTTTTTATCTCAAACTCAGATCTACACATTCATAATTAGCTGTTATATAGGCTTACCTGTAACTGATACTGTGGCAACTCTCTTTAAAAGATTGCAAACTACTCCTAAAAAATTAGTCATTCTCCTTGTGCAATACCATACATGTTTTCATTATCAGTAGCTGACGACTCAGCCAGACTGAGGAGAAAGACAACTTATTCCTCTTTTGTGTTTCAATTTGAGTATGAGCTGAGAAGTGAGGCATTTTAAAAGATTGCCAGTTTTCCCCTAGCCCTGACAGAAGGAGATGGCCATCGTTCCTGTGGCTTGACACACCTACAGTAACACTACCCAGCTGCTGTTTGTGCTTCTCTTCAATCAAATTACTATGATTGTTTTTAAAGGTCACCATTGCAGCGGACGAAATAACCCAAATCACCCCTCTGAAACTTGAGTTTTCCTTAAGTTTCTTTGTTTTGCACAACAAACTAACACTTCCCTAAGCTTCCCTTGCTGCTTCTACACAAATCCTACACTTGAGCATGTCCTGGGCAGACACACACACTTGTCCTCACTTATAACATTTTTGACCAAAGTGCATTCTCAAAAATTGCAGAAGTGGGATTAAAGCTTAAAGGTTTATCCTTGTCCTGTGTTCTAAGGCTGGATACTCCAATTTTTCCATGACATACCTAGTCATACATTCCAGTCACCCTCAGACGTCTCTAAAGGCATATTATTACTTTTTAAGATTGTTAAACATTTTGGCATCTCAGTTCTACCGAAAATTAAACTCTCCTTCAGATTCCAACCTCTGGGTCTAACTCTGCCATCAGTAACTTTCTATCCAGGTAGGTACAATTATAATCAGAGTCATGTTCTTATCCTTTTAAAACCTTAAAAGGACTGAGCTTTAGTCTTCATCTTCATAGCATTTTTCCAGACAATGCATCATTCTTTTCTCTCTTTCCTGAAACTTTTCCACTTTCAGCCTCTGTGAATTATAGCTACCAGAATTGGATATGCTAAGTGTATCATTATCTCCATTGTGTTACAAAAAAATAACATCCCCACCTCTGTTCTCCTCAACTTTTCTTTCACTTCTCTACATGTCCAGTAGGGCTTAATCAGATCTCTTACCTACAGCATCACAAAACCAAACCATATTTTGTTGTTTATTAAACCATTTCCCCAAAATGTTTCCCCAAAACATTTTCAAAGCTGCTTTCTCAGATGTAACACCCCATTCTATGTCACCCACACTCCACTTCTGTATACATGATCTAACAAGTGACTGTTACCAAACATGAGCCTGTCTTGCAATCAGGTCCAGAATAGCACATACTCCTTACATTATTGGTTAAAAATCAAATACAAAAAAGAAAGAAGAAAAAAACCCCCAATTCTCTGCCCCACTGAGGCTCATATTCTGTCAACAAGTCCTTGGAATTAAGCATTCACCTAGAATCAGAACATGGTGTGCTGCAGTCAGGGTTCTGATAGGAGGGAATTTCCCGTAAGATTTCAGTAGACGCAAAGGTCAGGAGACAATAACGGGTTTGTACACGTTGTATCGAAATGCTGATTTGAAACACAGTGTGGATAAAAATAAGTATTGAATTTGATCCATTTCCAGTGACTCTTGGAAACAAATGCTGTTGTTTTACTGATGTATTAAGAGATGAACATCACCTCTGATGCAACTGATGCCAGTGATGGATTTATTTGGAGCATTTAGCCTGCTAATCCCATTAGTGAAAGCACAGTTGATAGAAAAACCATCCCTAGAGATGTCGCTATTTTCTCTTCCAGAAATACTAAGAACCAGCTAGGGAATGAGTTAGGGATTTTCCACACATCATTCATACAGATCTTCCATTGCGTCATGCTGCTGACAGTCAGACAGGTAGCAAATATCACAAAATGGGAAAGACAATTTCATTGGGAAAAAGGAGCAGGGATTTTGCTAAAGCTGTTTTCTACTGAAAAACTCCTAAATGGAAACTTATTTGGCATCTCTGTTGGAGCTGAATTGGCAGAGTAAGATGGAAAGCAGTCCTGTATCTCATTACTGCCTCTACTATCACTAGCTGGAAACTTTGGAAAAACAGGCCCCTTTCTGTTTAGATACAACTGTGCTGCTGCTATACAGAGTGTCTGGCTTTCTCTTTCCTCCTCAGTATAGATGACACCTGCATAGAAAGGCTCTTTGTCTTTTCAAAACTTTACCTACTGCTGCTTATTTTGTACCTGACATCTATTTGTGATATCACAAGTACTTCCTAAGGAACAATTACAATGCCAGCAATGTGAATAAAAAGCCGCCATGCATACATAATTAGGTGTTCTCAACTTAATTTCAGTTTAACTTGGTGTAATATTTTCATTAATTACTTAAATGCAGACAGATACAGCTTTCTAAGAGGACTAAAAATTGGTACATAGGAAAAGCGGTATCAAGAGCTACTTAATCTTCAGTGCAGCCCAAACAAGACCTGGATTTAAGACGAGCAGTAAGTGATGGGAAGAAGCAAGACGTGTAAGAAAAACTCTGCTTTCATGTCAGGATTCCCCAGAAATAAAGGATGGTGGAAAAGGAGATCAGAAGGTATGACACATGCTTGACTGCAGTGGGTGAATTTCCTAAATTTCTAAATTGCTGCATTGATAAAAGAGACATACCAGCTACTTTACCAGAACAGGAAAGGTGTTCTTACATCTCATGTAAGCCTCATCAGGGCAGTACAGTATTCTACAGACATATCCAGGCCAGTTCAAAGTTAAAATAGCAACAAGAGCATGCTAATCCACTGGACTAATTATCTCTCTTGAGACCTAAGCTAATTTTTCCAGATGTTTCTTTGGATAAGATGTATCAGCACAGAAGGCAAAACTGTGGGCTCCCAATATTCTACCTTGCTTTTCTAGTTTGGGGAACGCAGTTTCCATCCAATTCAGCAGAAGTCTGAATTCCATCATTACATTGTTTAGTCTGACACTGAAAAGAGAACTTGGTATAGCAGGCAGAACAATTAACTAGTAGGAAATGGAATAGCTGACACTATTTCTAGATACATTTTTCTCTTTCTCTTCTTTTTATCTGTATTTTATTCAGTGTAAAGGATCTGTGTGCTTATACAGAGCTGAGAACAACGGCATCACAAGCAGTCTTTTTTCAGTGCAACAAAAATGCTACATTTTTTGTTTCCAGGCTCTCACAGTAGGGTCGGGCTGTGTCTCACACTTAAAGATGTCTGGAAAATGGAATACTATATTCAGATTAACACAAAAGAAAACAAAAGCTTTAGGCAGTCATATAACACAAAGAACCACAGTCCCTTTGCACACCCAGTCTTTAAGTACTTATTTCACAGTTAACACTAGAAATTAGACCCCCACCATCCTCTTCTCTCACTAATAAACTGACTGATTTCTCTTAAAGCCACAGACACTCAAAGGCCACATTTGTTACAACTGCGCTGTATGTGCTTAGACAAAACTATCTCCAGTCAGATTAGCCTCTTTAGACACAGTGAGATCAAACAGCTCACAAAATCCTTTGATGGAAATTTAATTCTTTAAAAATATGCACGAGGTAATTGAAAACACATTTTATGATATTTCAGATTATAAACAGTAGATCTCTGGCTGGGTTGAACAAATAGCATTAAGCCTTTTTCTTCCTTCTGAAAAACCACAGTGCTTGGCAGCATAAGGCACAAGCATAAGGCTTGGCAGCATGTGCTTTCTGTACCAGCACAGGGAAGCCAGTGATTATAAGGAAGAGCTTGTGTTAGGATGCAAATTGTACTCCAACAGAAGAAACTATCTGTAAACGTCAGTTATTGTTCATTCAAAGCCATTTTGTGATATTAGCATGTTTTTCCAAGATCTAAGCACAAGGTCTGGGTTTATTACATACCAGTCCCCCACCCTGTGCTCCCTTGCACCAGTCTTCAGGAAAAAGCAAAAATAAGTATCCTTTGCTCACAATCTCCAGTCTTATCATCAGTTCTACACACTCTAGAACAGAGTATAAATTCTAAGTCCAGCTTTGCTCACTTGATATTTAAACCCCTTTGTCTTTGCTAGTACTGTAAAACTTTGATGAAGAAAATCTGTATGCAAGCTTTATAGAAACAACAGTTCCAAAGGGAGACACTGCTTTATAATGAGCTACCCCTTCCACACATGGAGGTCTGTGTGGCTCCATCACTACTGTTTTTTGCATTTGCTATACAAACAAGGAAGCTCTGAGCAGAAAATGCCATGGTGCTGTTCAAAACTTCAGGATTTCATGCTGTCAGACCACTCTAACTTTTCTTCTACTTGCTTCTGTCTTCCTGGCAGCAAGGCAGAGCTGTTATATGTCTGTGTTAGGTGTCAGAGAAACCACGTGTAAGAACAGAACAACCAAGGTCTCTTTGTCTTCCTCTGAAGAAGACAGGATGTTAATGGGGTGGAGTGAGTGAGAACTTTTCTGGTAAAACTGTTTTAGAAAATAGTACCTTTGTCACAGCTAAAGTATTTCATTCAGGATAGTGTGAAGCAGGTAAATTCTAACCAAAGAAAGAAAGTGCAAAACCAGCCTAATTTACCCCAAAGGAATCAGGATCCTGGAGGACACAGGTGTTCAGTCTGCGGAAGACTCTGCTTCAGACTCCCCTGGAATTATACACAGGCCACCTGTGTACCTCAGTCTTCCATATATCTTCATTCATAGGAAGTGTCTCAATGCATTTAAAAGGTCTTTTAGTGGCAAGAGTATGATAAGTCTGTCTCCCCTTTCTCCTGTCCTCAGGGAAAAAGAGGTAGGGGAAATCCAGAACTGTCTGGGGTTCCTTCTGTGGTACAGCCACAACAGGAGAATCTTTATGCTCAACACACCTCAGGTTCAATTTCAGTGCAAGTTGCTCTTCATTATCTGTCACATTTTTGACAGATGGAGTAACTCAGTCCCTATACTTTCTCCTCAAACTACAAATTATACTCAGTGCTAAAAAGGAACCAGCTATAATTTTTATTTCCATAGACTTCATGTTTCATCTCAATTTCTTCCAAGTCAGTGGGCCTTGAAAAGTACATAAGTTTTTCTCCTGATCTGGAACAACACAGACCTAGGAAGGTTCGAAAAGCAGGCCAAGATTGATGTAGCGTTTCACTAGGGTAAAATGCACCTTGTTGCTTGCTTCAGCTTTCTCACTGCTTAAGTCACAAATGAGAAAGCAAAGACAAACACTTGGTGAAACAATGGTACTCACCCTCTCCCCCTCTGTTTCCCCTTCTGCCTTTTTATATTGACAGAAGCCTCTTCATTGTGTGAGGGTTAAAGAGAAACCCCCACTATAAGGAAAACACTTCCCCCCACCTCAGAAATAGTTGATGTTTAAATTAAGGCTTCCTGGTTTGTCAGATTCACGAGAACACACACAATGTCTGAAAAATCTACGAATTTGAAATATTAGGGTGTCATCCATGCCAGGGGGGTTGGAATGTGTTTTCCCTAGGTCACTGAAAGAATGTGCTGCCCTTCATACAAAAGAAATAACAAGTTAATGTGTGAAGTCTACAAGGCTCCCCTCTTCCATAAATTCCTGTTAAGGGCTTCTTCACCATAACTGAAGTTTTGAAAAGTGCGACACTCCAAAAGGACAGTGCAATCTAATAACAAATCAACCTTTAAAGCCAGAACACACTCAAACTGTGCAGGAGGAATTCCAGTGCAATGTGAAGGGAGGCGTCTGTGCCTAGGTAAAGCCTAGCACACAGTGGCGAGGCAAAGCTGAATGGGCTGCTTATTGTTCTGCACCACACTCCCTGGGTGAAGTGAAAGTACAGGAAAATGAAGTCTTTCCCTCTCACAACTAAAGCTAGAACAATGAAAATCACAGGGCAGCATTGACTTGTTAAACAGTTTCTGCTGGCTCTATTTTAAAACTCTAAAGGCTTTGAAGTGGAGTTGTAAACTCAATTGATTTCAAACAAAAGGCTAATGTAATCCACTTTCAGCACCAGTACCATGCTGGCAGTGAATACACCCTTCTCAGTAATAGAAATTACTTATTAGTGTTTAAAGCAATTCATTTCAGTGTTTTCAAGTCACTTAAGAAGTTGGATAGGAATGCTTTTGGCTGAATTCAGCCACAGAGGAACAAAGCCAATATCTGGACCTGTTTTACTGGGGGACAGTGAGGCCTCCAGAACACTGGTCTTAATATCTGACACATTCATATGCTCTTTTTGTCCCAAACTGCTTTCCAGGTACTGTAGTTTTACATGTGACTTGTTACACCCAGCCCTGGAGTGCAGCCATCTCTGAGGTGGGATGCACAGATTTAGCTGTGCAAGGACAGCAGGATCAGTTAGGGCAGTAGCAGACACTGCATCGGCTTATGGGATTGGGCAGAGCTCAGCTCCAGACACCGGAATACGGAAAGTTTGGGAAATACTGGCCACCCTTTAAAAAAATTTATAACACAAGTCATGAAAATGTGGCAACAAGATCAGAAGTCTGCAAGAACAGCCAAATGGAAAAAGATCTAGGCAGGAATTGATTAGAAGAACATGGGACAGGCTGAATGGAATTATCAATTGTAGAAAGTCTAAGAAAAACAAGAACAAGTGGAACATAGAATAGGTCAAAAATTTAAATGTTTCCAATAAGTTTCACAGCATTTGGCCCCTTTATTTGGAAAGTACATGTGATACCCCAGGAAAGAGGAATGACTCAAGGCAATGTGTGAAACAAGGCAGATTTTAAAGTGGTCTTGACGTAGTTTTACACGTGCACAAGAAATCTGCACTGCTGGGATTCACTGTGGGTTTGAGTCTCTAACCAAAAGGTAGAATTTGGGTTAACAGACCCCTTAGGATGGGATGGAAAAACCTCTAGAACAGTCCAGAAGGCGAGTGCTTGGCAGTGGGTAGCCAGGATAACAAACTCAGGAGTGATTCAAACTTCCTGGGGTAACTGGAGGCCTGTTAAAGGCCCAGTGACTACAATACAGATCGTGTTGTCCAGCAGATGTATTCTGGGCTAGATCTACTATCTGAGCTTTCAGGCCTCTTGGCAAAAATCTACTATTTCATTAATGTCCAGATAGATTCGGAGAAGGAGAATCTGCTTTCAAGAAGCTTTTGTAAAAGAAGGGAGGGAGGACACAGCCTAAGAGGATTTTGCTGTAACTAATTATAAATATTCGAATTAACATTCCGTATTGTTAACAGTTTCCAATGTCTATCTATCTTTGCTTCTGCAGAACTGACTTACATATTAATCCAAGAGCTCTTCTTTATGGATAATGTAACTACACTGAACGTCTTGCAAAGCTTTACTACTTTCCTCTTCTACTTTCGTATCACTTGATCTCATTCCAGACTTAAGAACTTTGAGACTACCAGTCTCTTCCTCAGATTAGGACACTGAAGTCATTTAACATAACAGCAATTCAAAAAATATCAATAACAACCTGTAATTAGAGCAATTAAGCCATGTTTGAGACAAAGAGAAAGGAGATTTTTAGATGCATCTCAGCCTCTCAGAATAGTTTATTTTAATAAACTTTATTTTATTAACTAATCAATAATTTTTGAATTAATCAATGGTTTTTTTAAATGAACTTAATGTAAATGTCCTCCATGTTCTCTAACTCAGATGAGCACAAAGCCATTTTTAACACGAACGCCAATTACTCCTGAGTCAGATTACACAGCAACAGCACTGCCCCTCTCAAATTAAAGTTTTACCCCCAGTGAAGTACAGAAATTATCCTTTACTTTTGTTAGTAACTAAATACCACAGGCACATCCCTATCTCAAAATTCTGTTTACCAGGTAGGAAGTGCATGCTGTCTCTCCTTCAGACCAGACAGGTAACAACCCCAAATCCAGCGAGTAGACAAAACCTCTTTGCTTGCCAAGGATGAAAAAGAATTTGGTGAGCATGAGACCTCCCACAGGCAAACACATGAAATGTTATGACAAAGATCTCTTTCTGCTTTTTTTTTTATTCACTTCATACTTTCCATTGTTTCCTGCTGCTCATCAATAGCTAATGTTTAATTGAGCACACTGGGGCTGCACAGATACTCAGAAGCTAATGTTTAGCTCACCCTGAGCTGTTACAAGAGTGCCCAACACAACTCTACTCACCTTCATTACACACCTTCCTATTTGTCTAGCTGCTGTGATGCACGATGAAACAGTTAATGTTCACCTTTAAAGCTGTATCAAGGCCACTGGAATTAGCCATCCATTGAATGAATGAGAGGAATTCAGCACCTCAAGGCTTCTTGTTGCAGGCTGCCTGCCAGCTCAGGTGGCTGCAGCAGTTGCTGCACTCTTTCAAAGGTCTCTCCACAACTTCCAAAGATAGACAGTTAGTCATAGAAAACAGAGTATAACTGTGGTATCTGTCCAGTCCCCAAACTTTACCCAGTCCTCATGAAGGGGAAGACTGTCTCTCTAGTTTAAAAGTCCTGTGTTTATCTGCAGTTCTTTCATTTTCATCAGAATAGCATTTTACAACAGGACAGCCTTCTTAGGAAGGCACAAACATTTCCTCTGCTCCCTGACGGCTTGCTTAGGGTTGCATACATTTACACTGTATGTGAGCTGTATTTTTATGTGCATGGCCAGGGAGGAAAGCTGTCACCTCTGCACCCCCAGAGGAGTGTGAAAGCTGGGCTATGACACAAACCACAAAAACAGGCAGTGGGCCAGATCCCAGAAAGCAAAGCAATTCTCATTCCTAAGTACTTGCTGGTTTCCTACTGACTGCAGTGGGAAACTTCCAAGTTCCCACTCCCAGTCTCTGGGACAGCAGCAAAAAAATACACACTTTCTGAGCACAGCACTACAGAGGTTAACAAACCTGCACGGCCCTGCAGCTTAACTACACTGGCTCACACACCACTAATGGGACACTGGCATTGATCTGGAATTCACTCATGGCAGTTACAGATTTGAACAAGCAAACTCCAGGATAGCCACGTCTCAAAGGCATTTTGCCCACGTGAAATACAATTGTCTGTCACTTGTCAAGGGAGCTTTACAGAACTAACAGCTTACAGCATCACTTCCTTCAAATTCACAAACTATGAACCAGAGCACCACACTTCCATCCCTTCCATGACAAAAGCAGGAACTTCCCCCCACCCATTATTCCAGGGGAGGAATATTTGGAACCCAAAGTGGACAATCAGAAAGGTTAGCTGGAGAAAAGCATGGGTCCCAATTAGGGAAGCAACAGCTAAAATGTCTAGATAACAACAGTAAATAACTTCAATAAGTAGAAATGAAAGAGGCTTCTAAGATGATTAAAGCAACAGCAAGTGAAACTGAAGTGAATGTATAGATGCTACAGAAGAGATAAAACAGAAGTGGGATCAGCATCTCACAAAGCAATCATTCTGATGAAATTGACGGAGCCACACTGAATAGATAACTGAGAAATTCCTGGATGAATCTCTGGCAGACAGGGCTACTGAGAGCCTTGACGTATGAAGAGAGGAGTAGAGAATAAATTATAGGATGTAGTCTGATCATTAAGTGCAATGTTACCAAACTATCATGTCTGTAAATGAAGTCAGACAGCCAGAGATGCTGGAAAGCAAGCCACAAAAATGCCCCAATGTCTCATTCTTATGCATATCATATCTCTAATGACCATCAGTAGCACTTGCCTTGGGAAAGAACACAAAGCCAGAGTAAGCTTACATCAATTCTTTCCCAAATACACCCTCCTGGCTTCTGGCAGTCAGCAGTTTATGGACTTAAGAAGTCAGACCATCATGTTTCATAGTCCCTGAGTTTAACCTCTATTAATTTAACCTCTTCCTGAACCCAGTTTGGCCTTCTTGATATTTTGTTTTAGCAAGTTCCACAATCGATTGCACATGCCTTGTGTTAGAGGAAAAAAAAAAAGAAAAGATGATTTGTTTTAAGCTTGTTGTCTGAGTTTTACTGACTTCTCCCTTTATTCAAATGAAGCTGTGTCTGATTACTCCTTGTTTACCCTCTCCACATAATTTCTAGTTTTATGACGCCCTAGGCCTCCAACCAAGACTTTTACCCAAACTGGAGAGTCCTAGTTTACCCTCTGGTCCTAGGGATGTCATTCCATACCGATGGGGTTTCTGCACACCTCTGAATCCTCAGTTCTATCAAGCCTTTCTGAGTTATAGGCAGAGCTGCAGATATAAGTTATGAAAATACCAGGATACAAGTTCCTGGTTTATTCCTAACTTTGTTATTTGTCCACTTCTGGAACTAACAATTTGAAAGAACTATCCACAGTAATGCCAAACCCCCTGGCTCTACATAAGAATTTAAATTAAATTCTTCATTAACATATTGTATGCAGATTCTCAAATCTTCAGTTGTGTTTATTACTACAATACTTTCTGATAATCAGTCCAGAATTAACCCACACACAATTCTCAGCACCACATCACCTCAGCAACGCTGTACACATAGCAGAACATTCATTTCACTTCTATAAAGTTTTTCAAGTAGAAAGTTGTTTTGGGAATAAAACATTCCATGACTTAGTCTCACATCATCCCTAGCATTTAGAGGTATTTGACATATAGAGGGACAAATAGCTGCCAAAAAAATTCCCTCCATTTCTTAAAAGTTGGTCTATAACGAAGAGAAGCCTGAAGAAAAGCTGTGTGCTCAAATCTCACTCTTAGCACTCTTGTTTTTCCCCTTTCTCCAAGAGCGTAAGATATGGATATAAACCAGTAGCCTCAAAGCTTCACACACACACACCTCCCAAGTTAAGAGAAAAGATGAAAACCAGCTGTATTCTAATTTGCTTCTGTTCAAAGCAATTCCCACATTTATCAATATTTCACCTAGCTTTTTTTTGGCACAAACATTTTCCATGTTACTTAAAGGAGAGACTATAGACAAGAGGTGAGAACATAAATATAACTCCCATGCAAAAGAAAAAAAAAACCCACTGGTTTTACAACGGGACACTTGCTTTGCAAAATTATTCACTGCCTTTAATGATTTTTCTCTCTTGCAATACGACTTTCAATCACTTTTTCATTTTAAATAACCAGAACTAGCAAAATTAATATAGATGCCTTCGGAAGTAGAAGAAAGCATCTAATTCCCTCATTCTTCAGTGTTAACTCAGAGAGACTGACCAGTTTTAATCCACTCTTAAAAACCAAATATACCTCAAAGGGTGCTTGGAAAAGATTGCTTTTTGCTCACCCACTGAGAGCTTCTGGCTTCTGCACATGCAACAGCAGGTTCTGAAACAGCAGCTGGCTCAGGACACTTCCAAGGTACCAAACCCACGAGTGGAATGCTGCTTGCCTGGATAGCAAGTGAGAGAAAGCTAAAGTGGTTTTATCCTACGTGGCGAATCCACACATGCACTCCCTCCATCGCACAGGCAAGGGCTCTGCCAGCTCCCTGGTAACCAGCTCTCTGTTTTGTTGACCAGACTGTTGGAAATCATTAGGGAAAGAAAAGCATGACTTGGCAGTAATGCCCGGGACTCCGAACACACGAGTTGTGCCACTATGAGTTTCTGTGAGAAGGGGTAACTACAGTGACCTTTGTCAAGGTATTTCATCTTCCCAGGACAGAGTTCCTCACTTTTACTTGCAACAGGATGGGACCTTTGTGCTTCTAAGTGCAAACCCCTTAGCACAGGAGCTGTGTCTGTTGTTTGTGCTTAGAAAGCAACATGAACACGTTTCTGATCTTCAGTCCTGAGGGACCTTGGATCCACACCTTAAGTATCAGCAGTTACCAATGACAACATCCACCTCCTCCTTCCTGTCCCCTTACCCCTGTTCTCATGTTCCATCCCTTCCCTTTTCAATAACTCTAGCATTCACCCAAGCACAGAGAGATCTGGATCAGGACTGAAAATAAAATCACATTACATTCAAAAAGACCAGCATTTGGAGTTTGAGTATCTTCCTCTGTTCCAAGATGCAACTTCTCAAAGGTCCCTCTCTACATGGTGCCTTAATAATATATTCTAGGTTAAAGTCACAATATTCCTGAAATTCTTTGTTGAGGAGAATAAGAGAGGTAGGACAATATCATTTCCATGAACAGATAGACTGTTTGTCCCATCAGAAAAAGAACCCCACATATGAAAATACGATCAAAATGTACCATTGCTTGCTGAGATGCAGAAAAGTGCAGAATCGGGATGGTAGAGACAGCTTCAGAAACTTTCCACTAAATGAGCTGTCCACATTTATAAACTGATAACTGGAGTTTTGAGCAACCTGGTCCTGCAGAAGGTGTCCCTGGCCATGGCAGGGGGGTTGGAATGAGATGATTTTTAAGGGCCCTTCCAACCCAAACCATTCTATGACTCAGTGAACCAGGACCCCAGACAGACAGAGTTCACCAGCTTTGTGAGATGCTGTAAAAGGTCTTTACCTTACTCAGGGATGAGGATGCAAGAAGAAAAACCAATAAATAGGTAACATAATGGCTGAGTCCCAGGAAATGTTAGCTGGATGTTAGCATCCCTAACGCAAAATCTTGCTTGAAGTAGAACTACCATCAGCAGAGGTGCCACAACATTTCTGGGCAACTAATTTCACAGCTGCACTCCCCTCATAAGCTTCAATAGGAACCACTCAAGCTGCAACCTGTGGATACTGCCCCTCATTTTTGCATCTGCCACTACTGAGAAAAGCTTGGCTGTTCCATCTTTGTAGCTCCCCTTCAAGTAATTGTAGGCTGTGATTTGACTGACAGCTCAGTAGCAAGACTAAATACGAAATCTTTGCAAATCCACTGCTAGAGTAAGATACACTTAGAAATAAATCTCTTTGAAAAGGAAATAGTGAAACTAAAGAGTCAAATTTTCAGTTTCCCACTAATTTACAGAATTTTAAATGAAATACAATAGCACAGAGTAAAACAACATCTTTCATTAAAAGCAGAGTTTAGTTAAAAGTTATATTTTTCTTCCACGCTATTTGAAGAGAAATAACTTTTGCCCTGGTGGCTGTGGTTCCCAGCTCTCAATTCCTCCCAGGAAATAAAATAAGAAATTCCAATGTAAGCTTTTTTCTCCCCTTTAATATAGGAGTGGAAAAGGGGAAGAATTTAATAAGTATTATCTGCTCTGTTGGCACTCAGAAGGGCTATGATTGAGAGAAAAAACACCCCATGGAATATGTAAAAATGGATTTAATTACAGAATATAATTAGTTCCTGCAAAAATATCCATTTTTAATGAATTCTTTTCCGAGTTTAATGTCATCATCAGTCTGTTATATATTCAAATCCATGCCATTACAGGACATTTGTACTAGCCTGTTTCCTTAACCAAAACAAACATACAGTCTAACTAGAATAGTATGTGTAAAGTTAGTGTGTTCACGCCAAGACACTGCACTTGCACTGTTATTTGCTTTTCTTCCCTCTGCTTCTGAGTACCTTTGGGATGTGTCTTCATAAAGCAGCTATTGACTCAACATGCAGAAAGTTAGTGTTATGCAATATGCACTCAAGATACTTTAAAGGTAAAATTTTGGGTCAACTAAACGTAAAATTTTGGCTCTACTAACTGATTTTGGGGAAAAATGTAATACATTTACCTCACTAAATCCAAAACTCCTCCCTAGGTAATTTTCCCTAACTCTAAAGGTCAAGAGTACACAACATTCCCAGTTCAATCTATTTGTATTCTTGCATGAAAACAGGTTAATGACCAGATCCAGACTAGATGCAACTCCAATGACTCCATATGGTCTCAAACACTGTGAGAACAATAGTCATGGTAATGATAAGCATGAGCTGATCCATCCAAGCATGAAGCTGCTCATGTCTGAGTGAGAGTTGTCTTAACCTGGCCATTCTCATAAAAATCAGCACTTCCATACGGCCTCAGTCTCCTATGCAATGAAGTCAAGCTGCTGAAGACCCACAAAAAGTTTTTCTATGATTTTTCTACATAAATTTCTCTTACTAGTTTGTTTATTCAGCCCCTACTAAAAAAGTTCAACTCCAAGAACTGCTGCAGTTTTAGTCAAAGATGGTAGGGTTTTTCAAGAAAATGTATTATAGTTTAGACAGAGACATGATTGGTATGCTTTTAATCTTAAAATATGTTCTATACAGCTATAGCTTAAGGGGTTTTTGCTTATTTTCAGAGTACGCTTAACCAAGAAAAATCCACAGAACTGCAATTTTGAGAAGAAAAATGGAAGGAAGAACTCCAACATCACAAGATTTGTAACACGAAACAGCTCTTTTCTAACCAGAGCTTGACTCTTCTTTTCAAAGGGAAAAACATCAATTATGAAAAGAAAACTATGCTTGGTGAATTTCCCAGTGGGTACAGGATGATCAGGACAGTGGGCAACACAAAACATGAAATGTACCGTGTTACTCTCACAAGGAGCTCACTTAAATTAGTGGTCCATTCGCACCTGTTTTTCAAAGGCATAAAGGAACATGCAGACTTGAATCCCACACTGGTGTAAAGCTGTGTTTGCTTCAGTAGACAAGTGGGGGGTAGAGGTGTCTATTCCTTTTCTCAAAACACTTGAATGCAATTTTTAACAATTATGACAGTAAATTTACAAAAGTAAAAATCCATGGAGAGGGCATGTGAAATGCAGAAATCAAGAGACGGAAGGAAGCAGTAGTCTGTCAAGTCAATAGTTTGTCTAAGCCTTGTTTTCTCCTTACCACCTTTCACCCAAATCCAACTAATAGGGAAAATCCTTAGACAGTATCCCCACTGGAAGACAGATGTCTTCTATAGAGTTCATCTGCAATGGTATTCATGTCCCTCTAGGCTTCTGTTTGAACATTGTCACTATGGAAACAGATCTATGATGCCCTGCACCTTATCAGGCCTTCTCTATTTAAAATTCTTTTTTTGTGTTTTCAACAAAGCCATTCACTGAACCTCAACTAATCCAAGATTCTGTTAGGGGCGAGGTTTTTGCTTGGTCGGGTTTTTTTCCTTCACTATCGTGTCTCTTCCAAAAGGTTCTCTATCCCACTAATGCCATCTGACAGGCTTTATTTGACTCACACCTCTTCAGCTCCTAGCTCAAAAATATTATGGCTGCATTTATTGCCAAATGGATTCTATAGTTTTTAATTCCCCGCTCCCTGTCCCCCAGGGTACATAGTTTTCAATGAAAATTCCACTCATTCAACAGCAACTTTTTCATTTTGGTTTTAGCTGTTTAGAATCTGCCTGCATCTACATCAGATGTGTCTGTAAGTTGTCTCTAGAGCATTCCTAGGTTAGAGGTATAAAGGGTTACATCTTTGTAATACCAACAGTTTATCAATTCCAGATGCATATGGAATCCAAAATCCTGTGTTTACAAATTCCAAATATTAGAGTACTTTTGGGGAACAGAGAACAGGAGGGGAGCTGGGAAGCTTCAATGTTACATTATGCAAATGAAAGAGGACAAATCTGGGTTTGACCTCACTGCATCCAAATCTGGTGCACAGGCAAGAACCAGAGCAATTCTTCTGCAAACTAAGCAAATGTTAATCCTGCAAGTGCCCCTGCAGTAGTAACTGAAATTCTTGCTATAGACCTCCACCGAACTAGACAGGAGACAAGCATTACTTACCCTTTGAGTTTTTAATATGGCCCATAACTGTAATTTAAAGTGAGGCTCCAAGAGACATTTTTAAGGGGATTTTCTGGTACTTTCTAGTGTGGGGAGGGATGGAGTCTTATCAGTTTGCATGAAACTTTGGTGCAGAGATGAATGGGAGTCATAAAACAAATTTATTTTATTCTTTTATTCCCTTAGGTATTCTGGGTTGGCTGAGGAGCAGAAGATACAGCAACGCAGTAGCCTAAGACATGCTGTGGCTCTCACAGTTCCCAAGGGGACTAGTACAAATGCAGAGGCAATCGCCATTAACTGTGGAAATGAGCTTCAAAGCCTCCTTATGATTTCCACTGGGACAAAGCACCTGTACGTGTGATGACGCTTTCCTAAAAGGTGACACTGGAAGAAAGGACACGCCTCAAACATTCCCCTTCATAAACTCAATTGAATTATTTCTAGGTTTTCATTGAGCAAGCTCTCTGATGGAAGCAGGACAGCACGGTTTACAGGCAATACTCACTGGGGCCCAGTTACTATTTCAAATGGAAATAAGAACTTTTAGGAACCTCACAGCAAACCATAGCTGCTTTCATGTGTTGATACTGCAGACTTGTATTTATTTTCGTTACTCTCTTCATAATACACCACCTAACAGCTTTTGGGAGCTGTAAAACATGACATATCACAGTAATGAATTTAAAGTAATATTTTGCACAGCTAATTTTGGTTTACTGAGGAACAAGTTTGAGGTACAGCCAAGGAGAGGGCTAAACACACCACTGATTTTCATGAATTTTAAAGTTGAGATATAAAGTGAGGAACTAGGAAGAATTGTGCTCTTTTGGCATTGCTCACTTTTCACTGGGTAAAATCAGGGCATTTCCAGGGACCATGGGCATAAGATCATCAGTACTCCAATCTCCTCTTTCCCAGACAGCAAAGGAGGACAGTGAGAGGTCAGTGGCGCATCTGGAGAGCAACAGTTCCACACCAAAAGTTGCAGCTTTGCAACATAATTGGGTTTACTTCCTTGTGTACGTAACCTCCATATTAATTTTGTTTCTCATGATAAAGATCCCTCTTTCGAGTTTGAGCGCCACTTTTTGTAGCCACTGTTAACTGACATCAAACCACCAAAACCAAAGAGAAAAACACTTAAATAAAACAATTCTGAGTACCGAGAGGATGAGATAACCACAGACATAACAGTCATAGGTACAAAATGAACAGTGAACGTACTCGGGTAAGAAACAAGAAAAATGCTTCCAATATGCCAGAGAGTAGCATCCCACTAAATAAAGAAGCCAAATTTCACCTGATTATCAGACTATGAAAGAGGTTGTAAGGCATAGCCATTGTAAATAAGGCTGGCCAGGCCCACTTGGATCATTGGGTCTTATTCATTGCAATGATAGTGCTGGAGTTGGATACTTCCGGGTAGCACAATATCCTCTCATTATGTTGTACACTTTTCTCTGAAATTACTGAAAGTTGTGCTTACATTTCTGAAGGCAGATCTGGGCAATTTGCCTTTAGCCTCATACCACTGAACACACTGCCTTTTCTCCCTCCCTGCTTACAACTTTAAGAATTACACTGGGAACATAAATCTCTATTTCAGATTTCCTTGGTTTAGATGGACCAAGCCAAGACATTCCCTGCCCCTCTCAAACATCTATAGCAATTCTCCTATGGAAGAAACTAGCCAATGACATTGATATGTATTTTCTGTCCACATTAATTCCATTTTTCCAATCCAAACTAGAGCAAGACTTGGGTTGCTTCTGTATTTTTCAGGCTGCTGTGGGTCTTCAAATGTCAATTGAAGTAGTGAAATGAATTTGGAACGCTGGTTTTCCTCAAAAGATTTCCCACAGAAGGCTTTAGTGATCCTTCCACTAGAAACTGATCACCAGACAGTTGCCATTAATTATGGCAGGGAAACATTTGGCCAGATATACACAAGACACAAATCACTCATTAGGGATTTAGCTGGTTTAGAACTATGGCAGAAGGAGTTGGCTTTCTCACGTTGTGTCTTGTATCCATCATTTCAAACTCCTATTGCATTTTTTGCTGACCTGGCTGTAGAAAGAAGCAAAGTAGAACTCAGGAGTGAAGCTGATGAAAGACAGGTCACAAACTGAATTTAAGTGAAGTAAAGAAACAGAACTTTGCCAAAACCATGAGCTACACTGCTACCCTGCTACACTGCTACACTGCACCCTACCAGGGTAGAGGTATTGCAGAGAAATTCCTCTGCAAGCCGTGATGAGGACGGTGGTGAAACAAACAGGTTTAAGCCCATGTCTAAAAAGAAGCTACTACTTCATGGTCTAGGAGAAAAATAATTTGCTGATTAAGAGAAAAAACAGGATTTGCAGCGTTGTTGATGTAGCAGTCGTAGAATCAGCTTCCAGTCTCTTAGAATGAGGAGGCATATTGCAATAGGAACCACATTGTCTCTAGAAAAATCTCAGAGAACATTACGAGCAAGTTGACTCCAACATCTCAGATTTATAGCATGGCCTGGCTCAGAATCACTGCAATTTCAGAGCTTCTTCACAACAAAAACTGTTATTAAGGTCTGAAACTCCAGCCAAGACCTTTATTCCTACAGCAGTTTATTATCTTCCTCTCTTCTAACCCTAGAAGTTCAACAGCACAATGTTCTCCCTAGGCTGAATGTTAAAGTGTGTGCAATAACAGTTTAGAGCAACAGCACCCACCTCCAATAAAGCACTTTCTGTGCAAACCACTGGGGGCATGTGGGGTCTTGAAATCATCAAAACACATCTCCCCATTCCACCTTAACCTCTTCTGACATTAAAAGAGATCAACAGGTAAGAAAGAAGAAAATTGTGCCCTGGCATTTCCACAGGTAGAATGAGGCATTTATGCGGACACAGTGTGAAACAGTAATGAATGAAGGTAGAACAAAAATATTCAGAGAATTTTCTGTGTAAGCTATGATGCACAAAACAAATGAACAATACTGTTTGCGCACGCAACAGCTCTTCCATGCAGTTGAACTCGTTTTAAAATGAGTTAGAGATGGTGAAACACCACAGCTTGCAAATCCCACCAAAAAAGTAAGCAAACTTTCAGTTTATTGAATCTGGCTCTTTTACCTTCAGGGAACTGAAACATCTTCCTAGGACTGGGAAGACTCAGATCCAAAGGAAGAACAACTGTGACACTCCAAGTCTCCCAGCTGATTCTCCTGCCCAACAAATCTGCAGTTTATATATTGATATATGGAATAAATCCCCTTGTAAGAGAAAGGAGATTAGAGGTTAATCTTTGCTTTAACAGTATAAATAAGAAGCCACTTCACAAACCATTTCAGTCTCATGGGTTAAACGGAACCAGCTGTACGCGTGGCCATCATGCAAACAAAACACTGTCACTAAAAAGAAGCAATTTCTTTGTGGGTCAGAAAAGTGGGTAGGACGCTACACTGATGACACAAAGGGACAGCTCAGTCATTTAGTCTGACCCACTGGATATAGTCAGTAATTCAATTTAACCCTTTCTCATCTATATTGAACCTGATCAGTGCTGCCTGGTTGAAGCACAAAATACAGAAAGAAAATTCTAAGCAGTGGTGTTTCACGAATTTTTAACAGCTGCTGCCTGCTTCATTGATTGAACTCAATTCTCTGAATTAAATCCTGTGAAATCCAGTATTTGCCCCAAGAAACACGTCTGGGATTATCCCAGAGATTTCACATGCACAGGATACACGCAGCTTCAAAAGACAGCTCCCTGCTGCCTGGAGGAGGAGCAGGTATTACAGGGCTCTTAAGTCTCTGCAAGCAATATAGATATCATATCCTTTTCCTGTATTACTCTATAGACTCCAATAAATCTACAGAATTCATCTTACCACAAGGCTACTGTTTTTCAGACCGACTGACCCAATCACTGGTATTTATTTGCTGAGACAAGCTCCATAAAAATAAAAAGTAAGAAACCCACACTCTTCCTCCTCATCACCACAAAGATGACATCTTGTTGCCAATCTGCCTGCCAGGAAGCCATCTGGAAATAATATCAACGCCACAATCTATGGGCATCCCTCCAATGCATCAATCAGGTCATTAGAGTTCAATACTGACAGCATCTTTAAGAACTGGAAAGGATAAAGCTGTGGTAATAAGGCACAGTGAAGATCGATCCCCAGGGCCTAGTTAGATCTTCCCCTCCTTTTTACTTTAAAAAGCATACAGCATTAGCATTTTGTTCCCCAGTGTTTGGTTTAAATTTACCATTCCGGAGAACTTCGAAGCACAAGCAAGGCCTCTCAGTTTGATGCACAAACACATAATGGAAGATGTCTTCCACCTCACTCCTGTCCTTAAAAGGGCATTGAAAAAGTCTGGAGAGAATTAAATGGGCCATGATAATGATTTGGAGACTGGGATAAATAGATTAAAAAAATATATATATACATATATGCATATTATTGCCAAAACCCATACAAAGTTCAGTTTAAGAGGGTTACAAGCTTTCTTATCACACAGAGCAGTATGTTCAGAGGAAACCCAGCAGTACCAGATGCTAAAGTTATCTCAGAGACATACCAAAACCCAGGGGCTGGAAACTGAAGCTGCAGAAATCGAATTTTGAGAACGCCTTTCTTCTAAAGCATGCGGAAAGGTAACAGATCAGGAGGAAAAAAACAGTAACAGAAAGAAAAAAAAAGGCCTTACATAAGATTTTGGTCTCCTATCTTTCTTTCTCAAATGAAAAAAAATCCAAGCGGCTTTCTGAGAGATCTGTTTTAACAACACCAGTTATTGAATATGATTCAAGATGAATGAAATGACAAACATTTCTGAAAAGCAGCAGAGTAAAAACAGAAGCACAGCTAATCCCATGAGAATAAAGAAACAAACAAATCACAAATATTTAGTTTTATTGGTTCAGTATAGCTCCCCATTAAAAAACATTATATATATATATATATATATATATCACTGCACTAGAAGTAAGCAGCTGTTCATCATCTTGGACAAAACTCTTTAGGGGCAGTGACAAGGCTTTCCTCAGTGTTTGCCCAGCAAGCTGGCACAACATAACTCCCAGTTAATTGCTGTACTATGTAACTCCAGCACACAAAAGGGAGCAGTCAGTCCGTGTTCTAAGTTTAAGTTAACCAGAGCTGTTCTAAATAACAGCATCAAATTCTGATACTCAACCTAAACTCAGAGGTTTTTTTCACAAGTTGAGATTCAATATTTGTGAGACAGTTCAAAACTTTTCATTTTTCTAGTAAGTTTTTTGTTTTGTTTCCAGAAGTATTTCTCTTTTCTCCTACAAACCTAGAAACTTTGCAAGGCAGTTTTCCGATAAACCATATTCAAACTGTCTCATTTGAAGATGAAAGAGGGTGAATAACTGTCTGGAAGGGGCAAGGTACAGGGAATCCATGTAATAAGTTTAAAGGGTTATTTTTATCCTTATTTCTTTATTATTTCAGACTACAAACTCCCAAAAGTAGCTTGCAGTAGCTTCATGTCTACTTTATAAGCACCTAAAAGTCTTGATCAGCAGACAGAGTGGAACAGCTCTGGATAATAAGACACCAGAGTTAATGTAAAAACAGTTTCAGAAATTGAATCTCTCATTTTGGAAGAAATTATTATTTGGGCTTGTCACTTTACTAAGTACATATTTTTGAGCTAATTAATCCAGCTGAACCAATAGAACTAATATTAAATTTCAGCTGTAGTGAAAAAAAAAAAATCTTACATTAGAGGCTCACAGTGAATTAGGCTAAAAAATTCACCCCCCAAAAATTCTCCAGTGAGCTCCAGAAATTCTGCATATGAGGCATGCAGTTTAAAGCTAAGAGCTTAAATATTTGATAATATCTAAACACTCTCATGGGTACATTTGCATTTCTAAGTGACTTTTGTGTTTGGTTTTTTTTTTCCCAGTACATTAAGTTAAATCAAGGCTAAGCCTGCATTAAAGGTAATGCAAGTATATTCACTCATAAGTTTTATTCAGTGACCTCCTAAACTGATTTTAGTTAGAATCAGACAACTTTGCATTCAGACATGAAAACAGAAGATTCACCTTGCTTACCTTTTTTCAAGCCTTAGAGAAGTCCTTTCAAAGTCCTTTCCCTCTGATACTTCTTTGTAAAGTGTTTTGAAACCTAGTGATGAAAGTAGTAAGAGCTGTGTATTTGACCATACCACTTCTGAAACAGTCTAGTAGAGATCCTGCAAATAATTCAAATTAGGGAGTGTATTGCACAGTTACATATCAGACAAGTGAAGTCTGGCTGCAATAGCTACATAAACCTACCACTCAAACTGCAAAGTAGAAGATGGTATCCAGATAACAAGGAAAAACCTTCTGAAGCCTGGCAGTGAGAACAATACCACAGCTAAACCCCTCCACAGAAGTCAAGGACCACAAAAGGTCCTGACAGCCACAGAAATTTCATTTGGTAAGAAATCACTCGAGAGAATGGATTAGTCAGAAACAGGACTGTAAGAAGTCTTCTGTATCATGAAGATCAGCTCCTCTCTGTGACAAGCAACTGTTTCACTTAACATCATTCCCTTGCATGTGTCACAATGAAGTGATGAGGCACAGGTTTTCACCACAGATGTTATTTCAGTCAGCTTTGACGGAGAAATTGCTCTGGATGATTTCACTTTCTTTTTTTTTGCAGTAACTTTTGAAATATAGAACTCTGCTTCATTATTTAGCTCACCTTACGATGGGAACTCCTGCAACTCATCACTAAAGTCATCACCCAGAGACAGAATATACATTTCCAAGAGCTTTCTGGTCCAGGAAGAAATGTCGTAGGCTTGAATCCAAGACTTTCAACAACAAGGCACAGACCCATAGCTAGATTTGAAGCAATATTGGTCCAGCACTCACAGGTAAAGTAAAGGCTCAAACAGATGAACTCAGCAAATTTAGGTGTTTCCCTTTACAGAATGCAAGGCATTCTGCTATAGCAGGGGTCTGGATGTGCCTCAGAGGTTAAAAAAAAACAAACTCAAACAAACCCACAAACACTTTAATCCTGTGCTCAAGAAAAAGACAGTACTACATTTATTACATTTATTCATCTGCCTAGATGCTATTGATTAATATGAGCTTCAACTAGCTAAGCACTACTAATCAACAATAACTTGTTTGCATATCTTGTTTCAGTGCTGGATTGCATCTGTACAAGCAGCCCTTCAAAGCGCATCTGTAGAGAGTAAACACCTGTACTGCTCCTTCAAATTCATACACATGCTTTATGGAATAAGGACAATCCTCCAGTGATTGCACAGGAATGGATATAAACACACTTGAGCTCTTGTAAACATGTCCACAGAGACCTCTCATAACCGCAGAAAATTCTCCTCCAGGTTTTTTCCATATTTGCAAAACTGGAAAAGCAAGGCTATCTTCTTGGTGGATGCTTCAAGTGAGTAGGTTTTGAATTTTATACATAATCTAGTCCAGGATTTCAGGAGTGCAAAGTTTTCATCACCACTGCACATACTGTGTGCATGCAAAAGGTAATAACATATCCACCTCCATTAGCACCAGAACAGTTTCATACAAAGCTTATGTATGGGGGGCACACTGTGCCCCTCAGTTTTGATAGATGGCTTCCACAGACTATTACAATACTAATAGCTGCTGTACACCAAGAACACATTAAGATGTTTAGAAATACTCAGTATTAGCCCCTGTGCAAAAGAAAGGGATGATATAATATCATTTTTCTAGATCCATATACAGTTCTCCAGTGGAAGAGAAACTTCTAAGTACAGGGACCATCCAAACCAGAGAAAGCTATAAAGGCTGCTTGTTAGCTAACACAAAGAACAGCTCTGATGTAAGGGTCACCAAACAAAACCTATGTACAGTTATTTAATTTTAAGAAAAGGAATCATGTAAGGATGCTAAAAAAAAAACCAAAGAGAACACTCAAAAGGAGCAGTTCAAAAAGCAGAAAGCCTCAGGCAGAGTTAGGAGAGTATTGCAGGGCATAGGTCAGCTCTTAGAAAATGGATTGCTTAAGCAAAGTCAGGGAAGCCCATAAAACATGGCAAGTAAAATGTAAGCAGGAAATTAAAACGGCTAAAAGACAATCAAAAATTGCTTGCAAACAAAGATCACTGTGCTAGTAAACAGCCCTTGAAATACATCAAGGACAGGAAGCCAGCTAGGAAAAGCAGTCCAGCTGCTGGATGACAAAGGTGTATAAAGCACAGATGGGGATGATACAGTTGGAGCAGAGAAGCTTGGGGAATTCTTTACATCAGCCTTTACTGATGAAATCTTTGGAGAGATTTCCACACCCAATGCACTCTCTCTTGCAAATCTGGTAGAGGAACCAGACCAATCTGAAGCAAAATCAGGAAATACCAGACCAAACAAGTAGGCTAGATGTTAATAAAGCACTGAGACAAAACAATTTTCACACAAGTTCTGAAGAAACTCAAATACGAATTTAAGAACCACTAGCCAAGGTGTGTAAGCCAGACCTATAGAGACTCTCTGTACTTGAGGACTCACAGATCCTGCCTGCATAACTTCCAGCTGCAGGAAGGGCTGTGTAGGGAACCTGGAAACCCCAGTCTGGCAAGTCTGAATTCAATTAAGTAGGAGAGTGAACATTAGAAAGAATACTGCTTCACAGGCTTTTTAAGATGGAGAGGAATCAGCAATGCAACTCCTGGGATCAGTGCCGGGACTGGTGTTACTCAGCATGTTTATCAATAACAAAATCAAACGATTGGGGAAAATGTTGGCAGGTAGGCTTCAGTGTAGGAATTCCTCAAGGCAATACCAATTCTAACTATTCCTACTCGGAAGCTGGAGCCATGCTTGACAGTTCTTTGAAGTCCTTGGTTCAGTGTTCAACAGCAGTCAAAAGAAGCCAGCAACATCGTTGGAATCCTCAGAAAAAGAGGAAGATGGGACATTTCGGCCACTTCTCACAGTCTGAGTGTTCCCACAACTTTAGTACCATGATCTGCTCTCCACATACCAAGGACATTACCAGGATGTCAAAAAGGGCAACCAGACGGAAATGGAGATACTAAAAAGGCTGGGAGTCCTCAGTTTGGAGAGAAGGCATATGTGGTGGATATGACGAAGTATAACAAAAAACCCACGAGCTATTAAATGCAGAACTGTTGTTTGTCCAACCCTACAAAACTAGAACAAGGCAGTACTCACAGCAACCAACTAATTTAAATAGAAAGGACCTGTTTACCCAGCAGGTTACAAGCTTCTGGAACTTGCTGTCACGCAAGACTCTGAAGGCAAAGGATGTTCATGGGTTCAAAAAGGGATTAAACAAACTCTGGTCAACAGGTCCGTAAATAGACACTCAAAGGACTAAACAGGTACATATCCTCTAATATCCTTAACACAAGAGCTGTGGAAACTGGAGATGTGTGGAGAGAAATGGATCTCAAGAAACAGCTGTTGGAGGTTCTGTTAACTTGTCAGACACAATACTGGGCTAACTGGAACACTGAGGCAGTTCTAATGTTATTCATTTTTTAGGTCGACTTAGAGTTCCCACACATCACACCACTTCCTGAGGATAAGCAATGACCCCAACAAAGGAGCAAGGTGACAGAACGCAAACATATTCATTACCCCTCATGACAGGGGTGAGAATGGGACAGGGACACAACCAGCAAAGAAAAGGAAATAAAACATTTTAGACCAGTTACAGGTGCCAGAACTTCTCTTATAACACTCTTCCCCTGCAAACACCTTTAACATCTGTACACACAGTACAGTAAGTAATTATTTTACCCACCCAATTTAATTTTTAATTCGAAGTTTCATTTTAGAAGCATTTTTTAAATTAACACATCTTTGAAGACAGTAAGTTATTTATAGCTCTAAAAATGCAATCAGCAAGGCTGTATTTCCTGTCTTGTAAGTGAAATATAAGCTTGGACAAAAGAAAAAAAAACTTCACAAGAAATGCAATTACAGCAAGTTTGTTTTCAAGACAATAAATCCTTTGTTTTGATGTTCAATTTAGTTCATTATCCTGTTACTCATACAGCTTTAAATAATATTTTTGTTTGGTCCTTGGGGAAAAATTTCTATCTATACACAGATAAAAAACTAACAAAGTTTGACAAAGTTCTCTTATTCCTCCCCTTGACACAGTCTGTCTCAAAACCTTACACTTGTAAGAAAACCAGCTAGAAAAGGACTAGCACTGGAAAGCTCAACACAGAAATCATGACAGGCATGAACAGACATGAAATATCATGCATTTTTCTTCTCATTTTGGTGAGAAGTAGGCTTGTTACTACAGTTCCCTACTCCAACATCAATAGCCATACATTACAAATATAATATACCTGTATTATAGATGTATATACCTATAATAAACCCACACAGGATCCTGCACCATGCTCATGAACTGATGAGCAAGTTCAAAGAAGGTTACCTCGGTTGTCAAGCAAAGTACAATATAATATAAAATCAATGTAACATGAAGTACTAAAACTTATTTACACACTTATGTTTACTCTCACCTTCTGAGACAAAGCAAAAAGTAAAAAGCGGTAAAGCATTTGCAGTTAGAGGATCCTGCATTAACTTTACGGTCAATAGCACACATGTGGAGAATGGAATAAGGTCCACACAATTTTACCTGGGGAACTATCGGACCATCTCCGACTGTCCTTGCTGGTGAGATGTTTGCAAGTCCTTAACTTTTGTAACCTCATTTTCTGGCTGTCACTGTGGTCCAGTCAGGAAGTGAGCCCCCACTTCTGCTCAGGCTAACTACGACCACCTCAACATCCACAGCTATAGCTTGGAAATACCTTGGAAAAGGAGCTGAGCTCTGTATCAGGTAAGAACTAAATAGATTGAATGGGAACTCAATACTTTATTAGTCATCTGAGGTGAACTTGATAAAGGCACAATTTCAGGTAAATTGAAGGAGGAATGCTTCTGCTAACTGAGTTTGGAAGCATTTGAAGAAAACCCACATGAAACTGACTTTTACTCTACACCAGATGTGATTAATTGATCGATGAGCACCCCAGTGCCCATGTTCAGGCTGACTTTAGCGTGTAACTTGAGCAAAATTCCCCATCGGTTGAAATAGAGCCTTGGTCCCACAGGCCAGGGCTGAGGTAAAATGGCAGGAGGTGCTTTGAAGCGGGCCTGGTGGGAGGTCAGGCCTGCACACTCGCCCCCCCTCACCGTGAGGGGATTCCCTCCTGGATACCGACTGCCATCCCACAGACACACCTCTAGGCACATCCCCGAGCAGGGCTGAGGGAGTACGGAATGCAAATCCCGCCCCTCCCTTGGGAATGCTGGAGCTCAAGACTTCGCAAACCCGCCTCCTCTTCCATTCAAATGTGCTCACTCTACTCACAAGCACGGACGCTTTCACAGCAACATGAAAAACTGCTGTACTGCAAAGGAACAGGAAAATGAGTAGGAAGAAGAAAGGGAAATGTAGGAGAAAATGAAACAAACCTTCTTTCGCCACTCCCCTGTCTGTGAGAAAGAGGCAGCCAGACATGCACACACTCACAAGCCAAGATCTCTTCCTAAAAAACCTGCAGGATACATGCTCAGATACTTGCCTGCCTCTTTATATAGAGTTCAGTTAGCACTAAGTGCCTCCAGCTGGTTTCAAGTTACAGCCAGGGGAAGTCGTACCATAAAATTCCTCATAGCCACCCAAACCATTACTCTTGTATTTTCTTCCATGTGGGGTCATCACACCCCCTCTGGAAAGCTTAGAGGTATGATACCACTGCAGGCCTCTTCAGAGAGAGCTTGACAATGGTGTATTATGAGGCTTGTTGTAACATCCTTTCAATATTCTTAAGGTCCAGTGGTTTGGAGAAGAGGGTCTTTTGTGTCTGCTGTCAGTTCCAGGAAGCTCCTGTCACTGGCATGGAGACTGCATATGGAAAAGAGCTGCTAAATAGACCAGTTAAAAGAATATAGGCCCAGTTTTGCTCCCACGTCACTGAGAACCATGAATGCTGCAACTCTGTTGAGGTCAGAGGAACTGCACTGCTGTGATGTTGGGGGTGAGACACCAGCTGTTGTTTCAAAGCCAGGGCTCCCTCTGCGATGTTCTCTCAGGCTCTGCCCAAGATACACCCCCGAGGCCACCACAGCCACAATGTCAGCTCTCAAACAGCAGCAGCAGCCTGTGTGCAGGCAGGGCTCCCCAGTCTAACCCACAACAGCTCTGCTGCAAACTTACTCCGCACAGAACAGAAGAGGTTCACCTCCAAAACCAGGCTTGAACTAGTGATGAGTTAGTAATGCTTTCAGACAAGAAGTACCGACTTAATATCTTCCTCTTCTTCCACCAAAGGAAAGGAAAGCTTATGATCCTAAAAGATCTGAGGTTAAATAACCTGAGTAAAGCAGGCCATTCTTGACAAATTTCTCTTTCCTGTGTGTTTTAAACACAGCTTGCTTATTGGTTTTGGTTTGTAACTTTCCTTTTGATACAATCAACAGTGTAAGAACATACAGTGTATGTTTGACTTAGACTTTGTGGGTGCTTCTTACAGAACATGCCCTCATACTTTATTCTTTTCGCCCAGTCAGACTATTAATCCTTGTCCAGGTTAGATGGTCAGTATTTTGGTTCTGAGGGGTTTTTGTTTGTTTTTTAATGACATTGATTCCAATTACATGACATACAACGCATGAATGAAAAAACCCTTTACTTCAGTATTTAACAAAATGCTTACACCCTTATAAAGAATTAATGGAATTATATATTTCTTCCTTTAAGAAACAAGCAAATTTTTAATAATCAACACTGCCAAAAATATTAGGCAACTACATACACTTTATAATAGGTTATTAAAACAGACATCCTTGTTACTATTTGCACTGCACATTCACATACTAAATTAGATTGAGACTGTCATTTAGTAGATATGGAAAATGTCACACTCCTGTCTCACCTTGTTTGCCTATTGTTTTGCACCGGAAGCATTCATCAGTTTACAGAATGTAGAAAAAGCAAAATCACCTTGAAATTAAGTGCAACAATGCCCTGATCGGAACACAGAGCTGGGAGCTCTAGTTCCTCTGGCCCATGCTGCCTGCAAAATACAGCTCTTACAGGCCTCTGCAGCAAACAGGAAACTTGCACTACTTCCAGGCAGATAAGAAAAGCTAAAACAGGGATCCTTTCATAATTTGGAACATCTCAGAGTGCCTGCGCCATACTGGGTACCCCTGTGTCTCCCAAATCTTCTTTGTAAGAGTATTTGCAACTCGGTCCTTGGTCTCGCCATTACTCACTCATCCTTTAACATTTTGCTGAGGTTAACAATCAGGATAGTGATTTTTGCTGCTTAGCAGCGGTTCCCACTGAAAGCTGGATTACACTGGTTTAGACGGTATATAAAAGGTCTCCGGGTGAAACTACAGGCTTGGTGATCAGATTATCCTTCACTACAGTTCCAGTATCCTTTTTGGGCACATTTTTTGTTCAGATATCATCCTGCCACTCTGCAAATACCTCAGATCACAAGACTGCTGAAGAATAACAAAAAAAGCAGTAAAACGACAACTGAGAATAATGATTTTAACCTGCTGTGCAATAATTAGAAATAACCTGCAGTGGCTGTATAAAACAGCACATGCCATCACTCACTTTCCTCAGCCAGGATGTCTGTGGACTCTCAGCAATTTATCACATTTCACAAGAAGCAGCAGCAGCAAGCGATGCACAGGACTGGCAAGAAGAGCAAATCATTTCTTCTCCCACAGGTTAGATCTTCTACTTTCACACAGAATGTGTGGTCTGTTTGAATCCTTTTGTGATGAAGAAGATAACTGAAAACATCCCTCTGTGACGATTCTGTATCCTGTGGCATATTGGCTGCATCACAAGCCCTAAAAATGCCTTTGGTACCAAGGAACCTATGCATACAAAACGGCACTTCAGTCTGAAGAATTAATATGCTGTCAGCTGGTCATGTTTTTGGCAAGTGAGTGAATTTAATCCAATTACAGCAAAGGTGGTGAGGTCAAGCTGACTCTCAGTAAAGAATCACTAGAAAGACTGTCCTCAAAACAGAAGACACTGCAGCTTGCTAGACTTCTTCAGAGAGCTGACATGCTGTAGTGAAGTTTAGCAATGCTCAGACTTGTTATAACAAAGGTAAGTGCCAAGAAACTGCTTAGTGCTAGCAAACAGAGGAAAGGGATTCAGCAAGAACACACTTTGTAAAGCACACTGTAATCCTAAGCACTTAATTGCCTTTGGCAAGAGCTGCATCCCATTGCTCTCTCAGAAGTCGTTTTATCTGCAATTTGATGCTCACAGCTACAGGGATGAATGGAGTGGGGGAGGAGAAGGAACTGGGGGAACTAGTGAGAGAACTACAGTTACCAGTCTGTCTTTGATGAGCTACCAAAACAAAATATAAAAATTACTGGTATGTGCAAGGCCTGATCTGCATATCCAATGACTCTGAAGAGCTTTCATAGAAGCAAATGAAACCAACTCTCCTCCAGGCCCTTTAAATCACCTACAGAGGCAGGGAAATTTGTTGTAGAGTTACACACCTGTATTTATACTTTAGTATTTACATATGACTGGCTTCACTTTCAGTCATTCTCACTGAACCCATATAGGTCAGTGTGAATCTGAAGGTGTAGCCAAAGTTTGTTTCTTTTCCCTGCTTATAATGCAGCGTTCACAAATATTTTACAATATGTTAACTCCAACTCATTGTTCCCACATAAATGGAAGACTCAAAAGTAAATAATGCATCAAGCCTCTTTAATTAAACAAGGAGTTTGGGGGAGGAGTTTCTGCAGACCCTTTTAAAACTTAAAGCCTGCCAACTGGATGAACAAAAGGTAGATTAGGCTCACATGATAAATCCCAGCAAACCTGAAAAGCCTTTGTTAATAAGTCACTAAGGGAATTTTTCTTTTTCCCCTAGAATTTCTGCTCACCAGAAGTGAGTTAAGATTATTCAAGCAGGTTTGGTTTCCAGCAGCATTAAATGGGTATATGCCTCATGGAGCTCTAATCTCCTCATTTCTATAGAGCTCAATTCTCCTTTCATTCCTACTAAAGCAGAACCAGTTATTCCTAGCTTTTATAGAGGTAGCAGCTGCTGAAACTTCAGAGGCAAAAAAAGTTTATGAAATTAGTTAAGATTCCCACAAAAACTAAACTGGAATTCTATATCAGCTTTTATAGCTACAACAGCAACAGGAATATGAATGTATTTTCATTTCACTTTGGCATTTCTTTCATGTAGCAGGTTGCTAATGAGCTTTTTAAGTTTCCATTCATGAGTTAGTGTTCAGTAGCTTGTTCACAGAGCCAAATGACATGTTAGTCTGGCAATTAGTTTACTCTTCTGTCTGTAGAGAGGCTTAATGAAAACATTATTAGAGACAGACCTTGCTGTAGCACACTCAATACACCCTGTACAATTGCTCAAAAAAGACAGATTTTAGCAAAACCCATACTGTAATCACAGACAACATAGATGACATTTAAAGCTGTGCTAAATTTAAAAAAAACTCCAGGTCAATCCTACCTGGATCCATCTGGCTTCACTAATGAATCCTTTTCAGCACTATAGATTAATCATATCTTCTCTGCATCCAGTGCAGAAATCCAAACAACATATGTAGCTCTAAAGTACATCATGAAAGCATTCCCATCAGTGAAGGGGATGAAGGCAGCTGTACAAAGCTTGATAAGATCCTGTTTGGTGTAGTGGATGCCACTGAAAAAGTTTAAAAAGTCTACTGCAACAGGTGCAGCAATGCATTTCTAGAGCCATGAGAGAAAGGAACTCCTATCTTCCATGGGAGGTTAAAAAAAGAGAGTAATTTAGCATCAAAGAGAGAAGAATGTGTTAACTAGACAAGGAAAGAAAAAATTACCTTCTTTACTCCTAACTCATACCTGTGGAATAAAGTTTGGAAAAGCTATTGCATACAGCTCTGAACACAGTGAAAGCAAACAACCACAGCATGTTTTATTACGTACTTGACAAGTTTATGAATGAGAAGAGATGAGTCTGTCTGCAAAACCAGGATCACTTCCAGCCCATGCTCAGACCTGAATTCAAACTGTTGTTGGAAGAGTCCAACAACCACAGACTCTGGCTACCAGTTCTCCAGAGGCTAACCAGAAACTTCAGCCATCTCCTTACATGGCTCTCAAATAGAGCTTCTGCGCACATTTTCTGGATTTAGACATCCACAGCTTTAAGGCACAGCATTTGGAGGAGTTCTGAACTCTATTTACATCTGCATTTTGTTTTAGGAGGGCTCTGAAAGTAATTTGTAGCTGTTGGTTTATAGTGTTTCTAAGTACAGTGTATTTGGCCTGCATAAGGATATTGGTATGGATTTTGATTGGCTGTAAAAATCGGATCATCGCCCAGAGGAAGTCCTAATGAACTTAAAGGAGGAGCCAGGGAGAACAGAGAACACAAAACAGACCAAAAACTGGTGAAAAATTATGTGTCTCTTACATTTAACTTAAGCCAGTGGTGATATGTAATCCCATCTTATTTCAGGTTTTATAAATTCCCTTTCAGCATTATACAAGCAAACCAACAGAACCTGACTTATTTATTTCCTTGATCCTCCTTTGCACCATGCAGCAGGGCAACTAAAGCTATGGACAGATGCTTGCAGCAGCAGAAGTATCTGATTTATAACTTTCTTTGCCGCAGACCTTTTAAGACTTCCCTACAAGACCAATAAAAATGGGGTCAGTGATATTAACTGGTGTGAGCCTCCCACGTTTATATAAAATTCTAGCTGTGATGTTTATTAAACCAGGCATTTTCTTTCTGCTCAAGTCCATCTAAAAAGGTTAAATGCCATTAATATGTCCATAGGACATGCTGCCTGTCATTCTAGTGGCTGGTCCTCTGGTAGCAAACATTCTCCTACTACAACCTACAAAGTCACTCCAGTTACTTTTGGAGTTAAAACACTTGTCCTGTAGCATTCATTTGCAAAAGGCTAAGGATGGCCGTCACATTAGTGTATTATGAAAATGTGTTATCATGAGCACTTTGTTGTGAACTGCAGAGCACACAGTGACCAACTACAGAACAGTATCACTTGAGGAAACAGAAAATACTGGGTATGTGCCAGATGAAAATTAATTATTCAGTTATTAGTAAATATAATTTCAGTTTAAAAATGGAAGGCTCGTAAAATGCACTCCTGGAACCTAGTTCCAGGAACATCTCAGCAAATATAAAGTTGCACGGGAAGACACATATCATATTTTGCAAATAATAATGCAAGTCATTAGCAGAATAAAATAAAATAAAGATGTGTGCGAGAAGTAGGGAAAGGAAGATAGTAGTTCTCTTAGGGATTCAAAATGAGAGGGAAATTTCTATTTCTCTTATAGCTCCACTGACAGAAATGGCATTTCCAGCACTCCACAAAGAAGTAGCATAATTTTGTAGTGTCTTAGTGGGGAACACACCTTCTGCATGTCATGTAACTCCACATTCACCCCCCAAATGCTTGGAAACCCCTTAGAAGAAGGGTGTGGAATCAGGTATTTGCACTTATCCTCTCAGCCATTCCCTTTGTAGGGAGAATAATGCAGCCTTCAAAACACTTTTGATTCCACTTCCTGACTCTAGGAAAAGTATTCCTGTAGATTTACTCTGCAGAAGACAAGACTAGTGCAAAAAAGTATCTTTAAAGTGTAAGAGGAGGGAAGGATCCTCTGTCTTTTCATCCCTGGTCTCCAGCCCCTGCTAGTCTGCCATGCCACTCCCTTCCAGCCTGAGTGCAGGGAGCAGTGCCAGGCCAGAGTCGAGATGTGCACATAAGGGAAAGAGGATTAAAAGGCAAAGAATCCCCAAAAGCATGTTTCTCTATAGCGTGAAGGCAGCCTGCAGAGAAGTGATTTCCCCGCCTCTGACAAGTTAATGATTTTAAACATTCATCTCCTTCCCCCATCCTCATGCAGGATGTTTATGTGGTGTCACCAGGATTTATCCTTCTCTGAGACGCTAAGCACGTTGTGCAACGTGATACAAATTACTTTGAGAATAGCAGAAGTTAAAAAAAAAATCCCAGCACATACATTTTGTCGGAAACATTAAAGACGTAGATGTGTAGCAAAGGAACGTTGCTACATGTGCCGCCACATATGCACCTCTATATTTGAAAGGCTCAGGAGGCCAAGAGAGAGCCAGAGAGATTATCCTTACAGCCGAGCCTATAAATGCTTGATCTTAGAAATCCTTTGCTACCTGCCAGCAGAGAACAATAAAACTGTAAAAAATCATACATAAAAGATGACAAGTACTTACTACCAGGTTTGCTTGCTCTCGGATTAATGCAGTCCGGGACGGGAGCCGTAGGTGAGCCCTCCTCCCTGCCGGAGCCCAGCTGACGCTCTCGCAGGGGAAGGGACGGGAGCTGGGCTGAGACACCCGCAGGAATCCCGCGGCTCCCGTGCTCCAAGCTCGGCATGTGCCCGCAGCCCGCGCCTCTGGGCTGGCTCCCGGCAACGCCGCTACCTCGTCCCTCCGGAGAAGCAGGTTTCCCTCTTCTCCTTCTCCTCCTCCTTCTCCGCCTACTTCGCCTCCCCCTGCGGAGGATGCCGCGGTACCCCCCACCCGTGCCCGCCCACGAGCTTCCCTCCGCGTCCCGAGGAGCAGCAGGCAGGGAGAGCCCCGCGGCTCCGGGGAGCGCTGCCGGAACCGCCTCGCCCCAAGCTGCCCAGCCCCGGATCGGCGGCTCC
>VZTD01004310.1:2069420-2136490 GCA_013397725.1 Rhagologus leucostigma
CGGGGGAAGCGCGGAGCCCGCGGGGGAAGCGGTGCCCGGCGGCGATACCGCCTGCGGCCGGCGCGGCTGCCTTTCACTCCTTGGCGGCGGAGCCTCACTCGGCAGCGGCCGGGGGTCCAGAGCCAGCGGAGGGAGGGGCACGCCCAGCCCAGCCCAGCCCAGCCCACACCTGTGGAGCGCGGCTCGCCCAGGTGGGGCGGCTGCGGATGGAGGGTGCCCAGAGCTGGGTGCGGGGTGTATGTGGAGTGTGTAGGGACGCACATGAGTGCCATATGAGCCGTGCACTGCAGAGCCTGTGGGGATGTGGTGGCTGTACGACGGGCATACGAGTGTTGTAGACCTTGTATCTATGAGGTGCACGTATGGGACGTGTAGAGGAGTGTGCTTATGGGCTTGCATGGGACGTGAATGAAGTACATATGGGAGATCTGTGTGTGTGCTCTGGAGGAACTGCATAGCTTGCATATAGGGGAGAGCACAGAGGATGTATGTGAAGGTTTGCATGGGACTTGTGGATAGGATGCCCTAGGGGTGTGCATGTGGGGTGTGCATGTGGGTATGTACGGAGAGTGTAGGGATGTGTGTGCAGCCCTGCCGTGCACTGCCCCGATGGCAGCTACAGGGCGTTGTCTGAGGCACACAGGGGCCTCAGGGCTGCCCCTGCCTCCCCCACCCCCAGGGCCTGCGTAGGGCCTTTGCATTGGCACATCTGCCTAGGGACATCCAAATCTGGGGCAGGGGATTTATTTTAATAAACCGTTTACAGTTAATTGTGTTAAGTGCTAAAGTAGTGTAGAAGGAAGAACAAATGCGAGATGGGGACAAACTGAATCCTCTTCAACAATAAGACCTTAGAACTGCTGTTTTATAACGTGGAGCTGGAGACTCTGAAGAGGAAGGGTAGGATAATCACATACATTACAAACGTAAAGCCTTTTTACTCTAATATTTTAAATTTTTTTCGTTTACACATTTAAAAAACCCAATCAACTGCCTATCTGAAATGGACTTACAGCCAGATCATAAACATACATAGGGATAGACATACAAAAATCCCAGGTTCTATGGATAATGCCTTTCTTTTCTGTGCTCTTACATTCTTCTGTGCCACAGGTTGCTGCTAGGTATGTTAATCCATGGTTCTGAACTGCTACATGAAAAGGAAGGCACAAGCTGTAGAGAACCTGCCTCCTCACCAGGCACTGAGATACCTCTAGGGGTGATGGAGCAAACCACCGCTCAGGCTACAATTCCTTCTCTCCTCTCACTGTTTCATCTCAACAGCCATCAACTCAGAAGAATGTGGCTAAGATAAGCAAGTCACAGCAAAACTGTTCTTGGCTGCAGTGATGCCGAGAGTTTTGTATTTGCAGAAACCTCAATGTTTTTCATTTTGATTCTGAGGTGAATTTTTCCTGCCATTTATAGAGCACATGTCCTGAAATCCAAGTAGGCTGTACATGGAGGCAGTGCAGGATGCTGCCTTTTCCTGGTGCGTCATTCCTGGTACCTGAGCTTCTGTGAAGGGTGAGAGCAGTTACCAGTATGAGTCCATTAAAAGTTATAGCCATCACTTTTGAGTCTTTCAGGTGCAGTACAAAGTGAGTGAACTGGGGGGAATTGCTGCTGCCTCTTCAGGAGGAGGCAGTGATAGTTTTCTTACTCCTAATTCCTTTAGATTGACTCTCTGTTAGGAGAGCAAGATGCTTTTGCTATCTTAAAGGCTCTGGGACTTTAAAAATAGGTTAATAGAGACTTATTTATTTATTTTTATTTAAACCAGAATCACTGAAAAGGGAATCCTAAAGAAAAGTAACTTTATTTTCAGGGGTTCTGAGCATCTCAGTCCTCACTTGCTCCATTAAATCTCTCTTCCTGTTGGTTACATCCAGCGAGACTGTTACTCCTGGGATTTTTCCTTCTCAGTGCATGGTTGTGGCATATTCTGGATTGCCAGATGTTTTTCTCTTTAGACCAAAACAAATGGACATACATCCCTGATCATTGGTGACGTGCATGACTGTCTGTGTATAGTGGATTTCAGATGGCAGTGCATGCACACAGAGTTCCACAGCAACACACCCATCAGCACACGAGCTGTTAAAAGCAAGATACTTGTTGTGTGAACACTTGCTTTCTGCAGATAAATGATTATTTTGCGTTAGAATTCAGGAAGTACGCGAAAGCCAAAGAGCCACACAGAGCCAGGGACAAGCTTGTTTTGACCTTCTCCATGGTCTGACTGAAGACTGTACTGCCAGACTTTTTGGAAGGAGTTTTCTTCTCAACCTATTGAACTGTTAAGAAGATGCTGCTCTGCATCATGCTTATGCTTTTCTGTGCTGATTTCTAGCCTAGACTTCATGAAACCTTTTTCTTGTAAATGTTCTCATGTCTTACCAGTTGGGAATCGCTGCTCTAGACAATCTTGTAATAGCATCACTGTCTCTGCTTTCAATTTAAAATGATTCCTCGGGCCTTAAACACTCACAAAGAACAAGGCCCAGTGTTGCCAGTGAACCCACATCTGCCTTCAGCTGAGAGGGAGGAGCAGGAGACATTTGAATCATGATGAAAGCCACTGAGCTCCATAAGGAGAGCAGACGGTGCCCCTGCTGGGTTTCAAGGGATTGACTCATTTTCAGCACAACTCATCTTTTTTTCTGTTTTATTGGTTTGGGGGTTTTTTTTGTCAGGTTTGTCTTGTTGGGTTTTTTTTTTATAGCACAAGTCAGATCAGTAAGAAAAAGAAAAAAAAAGTGAGGGATCTCCCATCCTAGTAGAAACCAGCATGACATAACACTTCATATCCAGTCACAGTTCACCCCCAGAGTCCCTTTGGGACCATTTATCTTCTAGCTGGGCCTTTGTCCTAAGAGCCCTCTAGCATGCTGGAAGTCAACAGTTCCACTTCTTTAGATGCTGATCTTAAATCTGATCAAGCTCAAGATAATGAAAGTTGAGATATGACATTTAATGAATGCTCCTGGCTACAGTAAGCCTGTGTATTCTTAACTGGCTGCTTGAGGGTTGTTTTTTAATTGTAAACATCCTCCATGCAGCTGCTCCAGGGACGTGTTTAGGAAACAGCGGCTGGCTGTGTTTAAAGATTTCAACTCATCTTGACCTACATTTAGGTTTTTGTAGCTAACAAGCCACGGACTGTAACCAGCAAAACCCTCAGAGAGTTTATATAGCTTCTGTAGGGCAGGGCACAGGAAATGAATGAAGGATGAAGTTACCCAGCTGAAGTGTTAGGAAAAATGAGTTACTGAAGCTGAACTACGGGGTTCAGATGATTATCAGGTGATTAGGAGTACAAGGAGCAGCACTGCATAAAGGGAGTAAAGATAACCTCTCCTTTTGCCTTGTGCTTTCTTTCCCATTCATTCTTTCAGTTGCAATCTTTCTGTAAAATCCTTTAGGCTCCTTTCCGGATAAAGTTCAGGAGGTACCTAAACACAATTGTACTTTGATATGTGCTGCCTTCTCACTTAAACTTCTGCTCCAGAAATTGCTTAAGTTTAAGTCTTGTTCCTGATATGACGCCTAATTAAGCGGGGAAACTGCAAGAATCAGTTACTTAGGAATTAACTTTATTGGGAAGTAACACATTTGTCCATTTCCCAGAGCCCATTCTTTCTTTTCTTTCTGACACAAGAGCTTGTTTGGGTTTTTTTCAGAATGTAGGCACTCATTTTAAAAGCAATGCAGTTTCTAGCCTCTTGAGATTAGGAGATAATCTTCTAAAAAGGGAGCCACTATAATATCTTCACAAATCTGCAGGCAGACTAAATTATCATCCTCATCCTGCTTATGTCTTTGCTGATTGTGAACATAGAAAGTATTAAAAGCCTGTGAGTTTCATGCTGCAAATAGAGATTGAGGATGTAAGGAGGGAGGAAGCCAAGAGGTCAGACACTATGTACTACTAACATTGACATACAACATTTAGGCCAGCATTGGTTTACTCAGCTCAGGAGCAAGAAAAATGAATTAGATGTGCCAGCAAAAGACCACACAGGTAGTTTATGCCTACTTGTGCAGGTATCTGAGCCTTTACACTTATATGTTTGATGGAAAAAGGCAGCAGGGCTGTAAGCATTTGGCTGCTGGGGAAATTTCAGATTTGGAAACTCAGTAGCCGTTTTATCATCTTGTATTTAGAGGCTGGAATAACATAAGCTAGCAGAATAAACAAGGAAAATCTAGCAATTATATTGATTTTAATAGCAGCTAAAATGCACAACTTATGTTTCAAAACAACAGACTGTTCAGATTAGCAGACGAAATATTTGGTTGAACTGCAAATATTCTGCATCTTCATTTTTCTGAAGCCACAGGTGGTGGCAGAGAACATCCACTTTCATACATTACAGCATTAAAACCAGTAACTACTTCTGACTGTTGCTGAATGAAATCCGTCAGCAGAGTGCGATTGGTTTTCATGTAAGTCGAGTGATGGATAAAGGGAGTGGTTGCTCTGTGTTATGCAAACAGACACAGAGAAGCAGATACCAGCTGAAGCTAGGTTGACCCTGCAGATGAATCATAGAATCATAGAATCACAGAACATCCTGAATTGGAAGGGATATACAAGTCATCAAAGTCCAGCTCCTGGCCCTGCACAGGACACCCCAAGAGTCACACCATGTGCCTGAGAGCATTATCCAAATGCTTCCTGAACTCTGTCAGGCTTGGTGCTGTGACCACTGCCCTGGGTAGCCTGTTTCAGTGCCCAGCCACCCTTTGGGTGAAGAACCTTTTCCTGATATCCAACCTAAACCTTCTTATGGTTCGCTGTAATGACAATCAGCAGAAGGAAAATCTTCCTGCTCTGCCCTGTGCAGTTAGCTTTGTCCTTTTTCATGAAATGGGAACAGTGCCTGTGCACGGGGAAGACACAGCTTTTTTGTCCTAAAGCTCCCACTTCAGCAGAGCTAAGTTCAAATTTACAGGGGGAGTTTGAGACGAATCAGAGGCTGGAAAAATTCAGCAAATATGCCTATTACTGTTTCTACCAAAGCACAGTTATATTCTGCTCAATAATCTACAGCGGAGAGGTTCCATTACATCTGGAGTTAGTGCCCATTCCTATGCATACAGAGACCAGCCAAGCCAGCTACAGAGTATAATTTACTTTTATTACAACCTTCAGTCTCTAATCTCAATTTCTAGCCTAAAGAAAGAAGCACTGGTCATGGTTACATGGCTACAGCATAATTACAGAGATGCACAGTATTCTTGTTTTATTGTTCTCTCTTTCTTTTTCTTTTTAATGCAAAGCTAAAGAATGCAAATACCCCAACCCTTGAGAATGAAAGTGAAGAACAGAGCGATAGAAACAATGTCTGGCAAGTGTTATATAACACAGATTTTTTACCCATGAGAAGTAAACATGATAAATTGAGAGATATATTTGAAGGTTACCTAAGTCATGGCAATGAAATTGTTATTTGACAAAGCTCAGATTAGGTAACTTCAACAGTTATGGGAGAGTAATGTAGCATTTGTAATTAAAAGCTTTTGCCAGGAAATTCTGTTCAGTTATCAACCAATACATAAGCAGTAGAAATGCAAGAACATATTATAGTTACCTGTGAATGCAGCACATACCTGACCATGCTCCAGTGCACATTTGGGATTTCCAACTGCCCACAGCAGGAGTTTCACACAGGTAGTTCACTATCTATATTTTGGAAGCCAACCTCAGTTACACTGTAGATATACTCAGGCTTCTGGATTTACAGCCAGGTTTCTATTGCAGAGCAAGTGTGAAAATATGCAACTTACTGAGGGGAATGCTCCCCTCCAGGAGGGGAATGCAGGATTTCCCAGGCACTTCCAAAACAACTGTATTTGCACATCATTTGGCTATGGCACAAGTATCTGAAGATACCATACAGATGTAGCTAGTACAGTTTACAGATCTAGGGAGAGACAAAATAAATACTTGTCCCCTTCCTTCTTTTTCCCTGAAAGAGGAAAACATTCATTTTTACCAAACTTAATGAGAGAAACCAATCTGTCTTCATTGGTGCCCTAGCTGAAAGTATTGTCAGCAAATTCCATCTAGACTAAAAGCTTTAAGTCCCTGTGGTGGTGTCAGATTTCTCAGATTTAAAGTTAAAAATGAGTTTGAGCAGATTAACTAGCTGGGACTTGAAGATAAAGCTGGCTTCTCTTAAAGAAATGTGTTTTACACACTGCTAAGTGTGCTTGGTTCCTCTTTTATTCAAAAGAAGCAAAGGAGTTTTGTGAAAAGAGCCTTCAATAGGGTCTTTTCCTTTTAAAACTGTGGAAGAGTTCCAGCCAGTCTGTAGCACTGGCTTGGACTTTGTTTTTCTCCAAAGCAAGAACCCTTTAGTTTTCAGTGGCTTCCACATTTTTTCCTCCTCCTTTTGTAAAATGTGCCAGTGAAGTCAAGTGGGTTGCATTAACATTTTTCCAAACATTCACACTGAGGACCAAAAAAGGAAATATTTAATAAATATAACCAGGAATATGTTGGAATGTTGATCTTCTGATGATCATAAGAATTTTCAGTCTTAAGGTCTAATTAAATATCTCAAGTTGGAAATGCTTCCAGTGACTGTTACACCTCCTCGTTATCTGCTCAAATGTTTTTGAGTCAGCCCAAGTGGCTTCTGTGCCAAATGATATTTTTGATGTGAATAACACACATGCACAAGTGACTGCATTAAAATTCACCTAGGCTAGTGACATTTTGGCATCTCAAATCGTCTCTGAAAGCTTCAATTTAACTTTATGCACAGAGGGATAACTGGCAATGAAGCAGCTCTGCACTGGTAGTCGTATGTGTTTGTTTAGAACAAAATTTTTTGGTCTAAGAAAAATTTGTCTGCGTGGCTTAGTATGGCAATTTGGACTACCATTGCTGACATTCTTCAATTGTGGTGGAGTGGGATAAAAGGGAAATAAAGACATCACATGAGACAGTTTTCCAAAAACACAAGGTAATGCTGTTATTCAAGAAAAAAAGCATTTCTTCCAAGATTAGATACAGAAAACAAAAATGAAACCCAGAGACAGCAAATGACTAATTAACCACTTCTTCTGATTAGGAGCAGGAGAATTCCAGTAGCACTCAGATACTCAGAGCTGGTTTGTATAAACTAGTAAAACAAAAAACATTTTAAGAGACAATCAGTGCCCCAAGGAGCATCTCCTCTACGTAGACAAGTCAGACAAACAAAGCTCATTGTTTTAGAATTAGGGAACTGAGGCACAGAATAATTGTCTTGTCTGCAGCCAGTCTGTGGTAGGAGGGTAATTGAATGCAGATCTCCTCACCACATGCACATTCTCTATCTATATCCCAACTGGTCAGCTGAAACAGCCTTTCATTAACTGCTCTGTCAACATACCAAGAATTACAGAAGACTAAGAACATTTCATATGCTTCAAATCCACTTCTCCCACAATGGCATTTAAAAGTGTGTAGAGCAAACACTTACCATAGACACACTGAGTTCTCCAACCCAGAGAGCAGGTTGGAAACTTAGAGTTCATAGGGAGACTCCTCCTCCTCCTGCGAAATTCCCACTGATATTCTAATTTGAACTCCAGCTTCCTGTTGCAGGATCAAGTTTGTCTTTAAAAAAATCTTTAAAACATTTCCAGTTTTCCTTTAGCTGGAAGGTGAAGCTTCATTTACTCTAAGCTAAGATCTGCCTTCCTAGTGTACCTTTCCTCACACAGTGAGTGGCATTCACCTGTTCAAACACAGTAAACTGCATCATCCACACAAAGAGAGAGGCTATCATAGCACTCCTAAAGGCAGTCAGTGCGATTCTCAGCTCTACCCACAACCAGCAGAAACCAGGAATTAACCTTGTTTGTATCAATGTAGTTTTTGGAGAAATCAAGCAAGGAAATAACTACAGGAAGGTTTGGGGACACCAAAGAAAGTTATATCTGGCTACTTAGCTGAGCTCATTGACTCCAGATAAAAGAGGCAATTCACAGTCCAACTCCACTTCTAGGCTGTGACACAAGGGGGGCAGAAGGTGTTCCCCAAAGCAAAGTATTTTCTTTTATAGACCTGTGAAAATACCTCGCCCAGTGGGGCTCCACAGGCCTCCTGCAGTACAAATAACCAACTGCCAAGTCAGGCCATTTGTTTTGCTAAACACAACCTTCTCCAAAGCATTTTTATGTTACACGTTTGTGTATTTTATTCATACACATCTTAACCTACTGGGAACAAGGGAGAAGAAAGCACTTAGAGAACAAAGTGTGAAGGCCTCCATTTGCTCACAGGACAACTGAGCAACTATTTAAGAACTTTGGCACATGGACCGTGATATAAACAGCATTTCAGATGCTTAAAATGAGGAATAGTAATAATAAGGTGTAAAAGTAATAGAGGACATTTTGGTCCTTCTCTTTGGTGGCTTCACTTTGCTTGAAATATAGAACTCATTTGATCTTTGCATGACAAGGAGCTTTGCCACAAAAGGGAAATTTTACCAAGGAGGAAGCAAATCTGTGATTCCTTAGAAGCCTGGGAGTGCCAAATCAGTGTTTGTTAGCCTCACAGCCATCACCTCACCGGTGCCAAGTTACTCTGTCAGTCTGGCTGCCCAGCTCTTTCTTCATAAGAAGCTGCAATGCAGCTGAACCCTATTTCCAAAAGTATTCCCCTGTTAAAGCTTGTGCCTGGAGCACTACCCTAAAGCCTGTTCCTTTTTGAAGACTTGGCATTTGTTGGTGTCCAGGAACACATTCAGATCCTTTCAAGTCGTGATAGTTCTCTGGCTCCAACATGTCCTATGGCAGGGAGTTAGTTCCATAAGCTAGCCCTGTGCTGAGAAAATATATTTTAAATAAATATTGGCTACTGCCTGTCTGACACCATTCATAAGAAAAAGAAACCAAACAGAGGAGTAATTTGTGCTGGGTTAAATTTTGTTTCTTAGAAAAACACCCTATACCCTCCTTCATCTCCTCACCAAGGAAGGTTAAGGGATGCCTAGGATGTGGGTGCAGGGTAAGAACTAAATGAGACAAGTTCTTGTTCCTTTTTTGTGATTGCAAAGCAAAGAGTAAGTTACAGTGGTTGTGTCCTTTATTAGTTTTACTTACACAATGAATACATCCTCCTGCTGTCAGCATCTTACAGCACCAGAGGAGAAAGGTCTAAAGTATAACTTCTTAAAGTTCCATTGTTTGCCATAGCTCCCAGGCATGGAGATATGATAAACTCTCTCGTATTCCTTCAGGCAACGTCTCATGTAGAGGAGAGGAGACCACATTTAACAGTGCCCTCTCGTGCCTGATGGAATAAAGCACCTGGTTACAGACCAGGTGCTCTGCTCCATGTGGGGTCTTTCATCCACAGCGTACTTTGGAGAAGAGGATGTAGGGCAGCATTCAAGTAAGCAGTTTCCATTATGGAGAAAAAATTACTTAATACTCTAAATAAAATCATTCCCTCTCTAGACCACTTCCAAAGCAGCAACTACTACCAGCGAGGCTGGCACAACACCATCAGCATATACATAGCCAAATTTTCATTCCTAGAGTTAGGCCTTCTCCTCCATCTCCAAAGCAAGGACTCCGTTCTCTGCTAGAGAGGAACAGGGCTCCCCAAGGAGAAGGAAGATAGATGAAAAGCAGCTGTCTCTGTCTCATGTTCACCCTTGGGCTAAGCACAGGATAACTTCAGTGTCCCTGAACTTTTGGGCTTAAAACGGCTGAGCACAAAAATAAGTACCAGCCCAGAGACACATATAGTACTGAAAAGAAATGTAACTCATTTTTCCCCTCTGATCTTTCTCTGTTCTTCTTCCTGGTCTTATCCTACATGCTCAGCGTAAAATACACTGTATCTGCTTGTATGCACTCAGAACACAGCTCTTCTAGTACAGTGTCACTACAAATTACAGTTCCAGGGGCAGTTTCTTAATACCAGTTATGCTCTTCCTTTCACCTGTGCTAGGAAGAGAGTAATTTAAAAATAGATTGTCTTCCTTGCAGCACAGAATCTACAGACATCAAAGCTGGCATCTCTTTTCTCTGCAGCCTTGCAGCAAAACATTGGGTATTCAAGTAATGTCTGATCAAAAGAACTCCTTCTGTCACGGGCTGCTTTATGCCCTTGTAGTTCGTAAATCTCTTGGCAGCCGAATCCGAATGAGTACACTTATAGTAAACACTCTGTTTTCACACAGCATTGGTGCAGCTCACTGTGTGTTCCAAGCAGTGCCAGCTCCATAGGCTGCCAGCCCTGGCCCCTGTGGCTGATCCCCAGCCCAGCACCAGGACAATCTAATCCCTGTCTCACTCTAGTGACAATTCCTCCTCTGCATCACAAGATGTGGTGCTGCTTTTTGACAGATAAGCAGACTAATCCATGGGCACCAGGCTAACTCAGGCTTGGATCGCTGATTATTTGTATTTCTTGATCAATGACAGTTTCAGATTCTAGGTGTTTGGGTTTTGTTCTTTTCATGCAGAGGAGAAACTTGTAAGAGATCTTTACTGTATGAATAATCTCAGACTACATGAGCATTCTTGCAGCAGGCTTGCAGGGCATTTACAGCTCGCTCTCTTCTATACAACTTCTAATTTTCTTGAAACTTGTAGTAAGTCAATTATCTTGTTCCCCCCCTTCTGTGACATTAGCTCGAAATCAGGCAATGAGTTCAAAAGCTATTAAAGAGACACAGACAGATACCAGGATCATATAAGTCTCATTTCCTTAATAAAGTAAATTAACATTTCAGATGCCGTCTGGTTTTCATTGCTTACAGTCTAGACAAAACAGGCATACACAGGACAGTTGGGGCATTAGAGCTGAAATTTATTTTTATCTTTATTACATTTTCACAGAAAAGAAATTGCAAGAATAATTTTACGTGGTTTTGGGGACAGCTCAAGAGAATGGCTACAGAAGTAGCAGCTGTTCATTTCTATGTTTCCAGATCTATTCCAGAAGAGGACAATACTGATCAAAAGTCAGGAGTGTCTAAATGCAGCTCTCATTAGATGGGTACCCACTGCAGACAGCACTGGTTGTCAAAGCCATTTTGATTTTTAGAAGCAGTCTCTAAACTGTCTTTTATGGATATCCAGTCTTCCCACTGGTTCCAGATGATGAGGAAGAAATTAGTACAAAGACATTAAAATGTAAATTATATATAAAAGTTGGAAATAGACATTAGGTGTATGCGTGGTGGCAGGACATGAGCAGTAACCTACAAATTAATGCTGAGTTTGAAATGAAAAAAAATAAGACAGAAAAGCAGACAAAGGGGTAGCTTTGAAGTACACTCCAGTGTCACAGCTGAAGGACTCGGTCATCAGAAATCAAAAGAGAACGTAGATGGATATTGCTTTGTAAGTGCTCGTAAAACTGGGTGTGCAGTAAGACAGCTGTAATAAGCTGAATGCTGTGAGTTAATCCATACTTTTTTCACAAGAGCACTGAAGCTAATCCATACTGGCATTAGGCTCAGTAATTACTCAGTGCAGGTGCATACATTTGCTACGCCTGCAGCCAGCTTTGATGCTGCTCCAGCACAAGCTGTTAGCTGGGGAAGGACGGCAGCTGTGGGTACGTATTTTGTACCTGGCATTCATTAAGACATCCAGTGTAGATCCCTGCCAGGATTCGACTCTGCTGAAAGTGTGCACTTTGTGGATTTTGTTTCTGGAAGTGCTTTGGATACAGAAAACTGTGACTAATGCTCTGTTATTCCACCATAAGGATTAACAAAATATTAGAGTCTTTTAAAAATTATGTTGTGGCTGTAGGATTTTTTTGCCTCTATATGTGTACATGTATAACTATACATAGGTATATGTGTGCCTCTGTATTTAGCATGAAGCCAATATTTAGTCCCTAAGCAGAGGACTAAGATCTTTCCAAGCCTTAATTTAGAAAAAGGTGCCTAGTTTGCATCTCTGATCTCCAAAACAGACTAAGATGTCATTGCAATGCCGATGTCAACTCTGATTATTATTTTCAAAAACAGTTCCTTTGAATGAACTTGAAATATTTGAAGATTGATGGCTGTGACAGCTCAAAAAGCTAAATATGCTTTTGGTGAACTGCAGAATAAAGGAGTGGAGCAGAGCAGAACAGAAATATCATAACCAGCAGATTCCTCCAACAAACTTTTCAAGCTTTTCCCGAATTTTCAAACATGTACTAACCACAGCTTGCTTACATCCCCAGGTCTTTGGTGTCATTGCATCAGAATGGTTGTTTCTACTGGAGTATTGCAAAATGCCTACCTTAAAGATGAAGCAAACCAAGCCCTGAAAAAGATAATTGTAAAGTGTGAGATCCAGATGAATTATGGTAATATCTGGCTGTTTATCAGTATGCTTACTTCAAGAGATGAGATTCAGTGTTCCTCCCACACTCATTAACCAACTTCTATACAGAAAGTGTCTCTCAAAACATACCTTGATAATTTTATGAGTGGGGTGTAGGTTTTTTAAGGTCTAGAAGTATCTCTGGTACATCTTGGTTATTCTTAAATCAGATTATTGCTCAGACTTATTTCCCCAGCAGTGTTGATTTAGCACCTTCATGGGCCACCTCAGAAGTGATGAGTGTTTCAGTAGAAACAACAACCTTGCTGACCAGCTACACTTTGCATATAGGGGTGAGAAGCATAGAAGAGGAACAGATGTTTCCACATATGACTAGAAAGTGTTGGTCTCCAGATATTTCAATTCCCAATGCTTTCATATACATTAAAAAAAATCAGCTGCAATTTTACCCTTTAAAGGAGAGGCTTCCTGCCAGCTGTCTTTCTCTGCATACATGTGAGTTGGAAACCGTGCTCACTTCAGCTGAAACACTGCATTCATTACTTCCTAAACATCCAAAAGGCTGGGGTTACAAAATACCAAATAAGGACTCCAAAATCCACCCACAACATAAACTGCAGAAAACCCCCTCAGCCTATATGGTTTCCTGCCAGAGTTTAATTTTTGACTGGAGCTGTTTGACGTGTTTGGATGTTGCACATATTGCTTTTATCCCAGAGTGCGGGTTCATTAGGAACAGAAACGTGTCTCTCATGTGAGCTGGAGATGGGAAATTAGGGGCAGCCTAGTCACATCAAAGGGAAATGTTTTCACCACAGCTATGGAGCTCAAGAAACATTTTAATTTCTTTACCACAGTCTTACAGTGTAATCTGATTCGGGCAGCTTTCTGTATCTCAGCCTCTCTGCTTTTAAATAGAGGTTCTAATAATAATTAATTACACATAGTCTTTGCCTATTTGTACTAGACTTTCAGGATTTTTTTCTCTATACATATCCCTCATCTTCTAAAACAGAATAGTTTGCAATCTTTTAGCCTCATAACAATAGAAATAATTATGTTGACTGCACAGAAAAATGGAGCTAATTAATTAACAGAACAAGCTAGAGTCTGAGACTCAGATCAAACTCCTATTCATCAGTAGAGGCATTCAAGTGCTAAATGATTTGCAATAAAACTTGTAATGAAAGCTCTAACAAATTTCTAGTGCGAAAGACTTTTTTCTCTGAGAACATTTCAAATAATTTGCTATATTTCTAAAGAACTGAGCACATGAATGAACTAGTTATTCATGGAACTATGGCTTTTAATAAGGTAATCTCATTAAGGCAAATGTAATGATAGGTTGAAAACAATCAGAGATCTAAAAACAAATGCTAAGCAAAAAAAATTATATGCTTTCATTATAGTTTGAAAACAGCATAAGCACTAACAGATTGATTGTTATTAACACACCTCTACCTGAGGCCTTTGGCTGGACAGTGGCTGTTGGAAAGCCCCTTTCCTCTATACACATAATCTTTGTCTGAGGTATCAGCTTTGTCCAGAACTCATTTGGCTTCAATAAAGCTAAATAAAAAAAAATAGCATTTTAGTGCATGTAACATCATCTGCTTTTAACGTGGCTATGCATGTGCACAGTCTAGAGAGAAGGTAATGAGGAAGGGACAGTTGGATTGTGAAATTATGTATTGTATCAAAGGATGTCAAGTGCTCCATTGCCAGTACTGAACTATGGAATATCAACTGAAACTTTGAGGAAATTTATTTACAACTGAGCAAACTGGAGGTGATTCCACTAGTCCCCAAAATGACCTTTACACTTTGATGAGAAATTATGCCACATCCCAAATATGCCTTGGATTGGAGACACCCAAGGGCATTACATCTGCACTACCGTTTTAATTAGAGTTGATGTTTCCAAAGAAACAACATACCTTGTGCCTGCTAGAGCTAATTGGAATCCTTTTTAGGTCCAGGCATACTTAAACTGAAAACAAAGGCATTCTAGGAACTGATTTTTGGAACTAAAAGTGGAGAGGAGAAGCCCAAAAGTGATTGAATATAAATTGTGAGGACACCTAACTGTAAAGGTGGCCTTCAGGTGTTCCAGTGACTTAACCATCCTGGAAGTGGAAAGATGGATCATGTCACCAGCCTGGTGTCTGCTGCTGTCAATTGTGCAGAAGGTTTTTTCCTCCTTTACTTACAAAAGAGATTTTCTCCCTATTCCATCTGATTCTCTCCCTCTCTCTGCCTCCTTTTCTCTCTTCCTCTCTCTCTCACATCTGTTTTAGTCCCAGTCCGACTTTCACTGCCATTCACTGTCACTGTAATAAGTTGGGCCCAAGCTCTTTCCTTGAGAAATGAGAGAAGCAGTGCTATTCCTAGGTGTGTCTATCTAATGAGATAGGCAGCACTATTTTTTCTTGTACCTTTAGAGCACTCATTCGTGCTTAAATGACTCCAGATGATCAGAATTTAACCAGAAGAGCTACAAAGCTCCAAAAGTCATATAACGAAGCAAGTTTTTGTTGTACATATGTCTCACAAAACTTACAGACTTCACTGTGCCCTGAGCTCTTCAGGAGAACTGCACATCCAACGTAACGACACCGGCAGCAGGTCCAGCATTAGAGCTCAGAGGTGCAGGAGAAAGGCCTTTCCCAGGATATCTCTGGCTGAATTTCCATGGAAATTTTTCCTGCGAGATCAGGGCTATCACAGTCACCACTTCCACCTTCTACAGATATCTACGATATCTTTTAAGCTTTCACTGAAACACAGAAGTTAGTTGAAAGGAAAATAAATAGGATAAAAGCATGATTTCCTCCAAATGTGTTTGGTACATCCAAGGCTCAGGTAAGAGATCGCTGACAGAATCCCACTGACAGACAAAAAATACAATCACATATGGGAAAAGTGCTTATGAAAAATCCTGCTGAAAACTGCAGTTTAGCAAGAAGTTTAACAGGAATTCCTTGCTCGGCCTAATTAGAAAGTGGGAAAATGGGAACACATTGGGACCAAAGAATATTGCAATTTATACGAGAATATTGCGATTTATTATCAATTATGGATGGAGTAGGAAGACCAGAATGATTACAAGCTTAGCTAACACATCCTGTCAGCTTTTAGCTTCTCTGTTAAATAGTGATAGGACTGAATAACCTAACAAATACAGGTTCTGATCCTAAAACTGAGATTCAGAGTTCCTTCACGGGCTCAGAGCTGAGATACTTACACTGATTACAAGTACCAGATTTTACAAGCGTTCTTTGGGGAACTTGTCTTGGAGCATCCCTGGAAGTTAGAGCTATGATTTATAATGAACTACCCACAGACATTCAGATTCCATTATGGTAAGAGTTTGTTTTCTGCAGTGGATAACCAAGGAAAAGTCTTATCCTGGTGAGGGTTGCATTGGAAGGAAGATGGGAGCAGACCCATATACAATGTGATATTTGCAAGTGGAGAAGTACGGCAGGAAGGAAAGGGAGAGGCTCTAATATATAAGCATAAAGCCACAAAGATTAGACCAAGAAATGCAAAACTGCTCCAGAGGAAAAAAGCAGAGTCTGTCAGTGTTACTGAGTGTAATAATGCACAGAAGGAACACATTAATTGTAACCTTGATTCAATTGTCAATAGTCACAAGAGGTGGATGGGAACAACAAGACTAGTTAATGTCCCCTTAAGCTGCCAGAATAACTTCTTTAAAATCCTTCAAACCCACAAACATTAAATCCCTGGTGACTTGGCGTACTACACCGCCAGGCTGTCTGAGCACAGGCTGAGAATGATCAATTACAAGCCTTGTGACTCAAGTAATGAATCTTGTCGCAAGCCTGTAAAGTAAACTTCAAAAGGAGAAGGGTTCTTTTGCTAATTTTTGGAGCCCTGAACGATTTTTCAACAAAACCCAGGCACTGTAAAATGACTTTCATTTGCAGTCCTCCCAGGTCTCATTGAAAGGCAAACCAGACTTTAGGTGCATTTCGTTTCAAACGGTGTTCCTGTTTAAAAGGTAAAAAAGTTTCTGCTCAGTTACTTCAGCAGAGGGGATCCAGCTGAAGGAGCCAACTGGGGGGAAATTTCTAGACTTTTAGAAGTTGTTTCTGGAATTTAGGAGCAAAATGTTTCTAATTGTGGCTTCTGTGGGATGAAATGACTGATGAAACCGTGTATTTGGAAGATGTGGCCAAATCCAAAGCAACCACTTTCTGCAGCATGGCTGGATGACAACAGCTTTTGTTGTAGCCGAGTAAAACAGTGGTTTAGAAATGCCCAGAGCTGTTTACAAAGGAAGAAAATCAATTTCAGATAACTTTTAGAAATGGCCTCTTTTATACTGTCATGGGCATGAAATGTACATGTCACTCAAGATCATGCCTGAAGACCCTTAAGCAAGAAGGGGCTAAGTACTGCAGGCACAGGACCACGTCCTGTCGCTTTTGGGACCTTTGGTGGAAGTTTCCAAGAAGGCCATCAGAACAGATTTAGCAAACATCTCAGTAATTTAAAATATTAATGGTGAACATGTGTTGTAACTGCAGTTAATTAAGCTTTGATAAAAGAATCTGAGCATAAACAATTACACACTCCCCAGAATATTTCCTAAGCAGCACCAACAACAGCAGCTCTGCCGTACACAGACTGAGCCGGCCTGCAGGAACGAGCGGGGTCTGAGTCTTCTTGGTGGGTTTGTGGGGATGATTCCTGTTCTTGTTTCCAGAGCCAGCTGCTGGGAGAGAGCTCTGCTGCAGTGACTGCACTCTGAGCCTGGCTCTCAGAGCAGTGATTTCCCAGAGGAGGCTCTTAACGCTTTTGTGAGGATTAGGGCTGGATTATGATGGCAAAAGTGGAGTAAAGACAGTGATGGCATGCGAGGGAGTGTTTGATGTGTGTTCACCCAACACAGGGTATGAATGGGCGGGGTTGTGACTCCTCAGTCTGTACACACACTGCTCACTGTTATCTCAGATGCCATTGTGATTGCAGGTGTGATTACCACTTGCAGAGGGAAGGTTGTTAGTGACTGTCAGAGGCTTCCTAAAAGCACAGCAGTGATTGCAGGACCCTGTTCAGGAATGCTCCTGGGAAGAACTAGGAACCTTTAACAGGCAGATGCCTATATTTGCTCAGTATATGTTACCCTGAGCACATTGGATTGGTGATGGATAGTATTTTTAAAATAAAAATAGTGAGTGCTTTTGAAAAAACTCACTTCAAAGTCTGATCTGAGCCTGTTGTTCCTCTGTAAATGGCTGCTATGAAAGCAGCCACGTAAACTCTTGCTTTACTGCTTACAGGGTGGCTCCACTGCTCTCACACACTGAGGGTCACGGTTTAAAAGATGGTCAAGGTGTCAACATTCCCATGCGTTTGGTGTTGCAGAGGGAAGGTGAAAATCAGTAGTCCTTTAATGTCATGTTCTTGCCCAGGGGCCTGTGTGAGAAAAATGCCACACTGAAATTTCTTTGAATGGAAATGAAACTTTGGTTGGAGACAATACTTGTGCTGGAGAGAGCTCAGTGTCATGGTGAACTGCTGCATCTCTGCAGACTGGGACGGAAGGGGGATGAAGGTTCAGGGAGTATATGGGAACATCTTCCCAGTGTTGTCTGTCTGAAGTCTTGGGGAGTAGAGCAGAGGACTTGGCCCTGGTTTGCTTGCATTTCTTGGAAAGGAGGTGCTGGGCAAAGGTGATGTTGGGATGATCCTAGTACTGAGACTAACTATGGAAGAGAGCTGGCATTCCCCAGGGAATAAAGAGAACCAGAAACTGATGTTAAAGCTATTTATATTCTAGATTATGCCAAGAAAAATATTTTACACTTAGCTTAATATCATAATTGCAAGTCCAAAACCATCAGTGCTAGCTTCTAAATACAGCATAGAATCTGGGAGGAGGCAGTAAGAAAATATATGTTTTGGCTTTATGATTGCAGCAGAGAAGTAGCCAGAATTCATCATGGGCTTGGACAAAACCAGGAGTCTTAAAAGAAATAATACTTCTAAGTGGTCTTTAGAAATTGAAATGCCTAAAGAGCCTATAAACCACATAATGTTAACTGTAGCACAGAAGGCCACTACACTTTGAGCAGTTTAAGCTGCTCTTTTTGCAGTCAGTGAAGCAGCTTTTACACTGTCTTTGGATCAGTAATGGATATTCCCATGCATGCAAAAAGGAGATTTTCAGCATGTGCCCCTGCCTCTGAACTTGCAATACTACTGGTATCACTTCAGGACTGGGGATTGTTGCATGATGGTGCACTGAGACTCCAGTCTTGTGGGGCCAGGAGTACAACTGGAGAACCTTTGGACAATATTCTCTCCATCCTGTGCCCTGATAAACAGAAGATGTCTGGGCTTTCAGTTCAGCTTGGTGTTTGGTCTTCAAACAGTGAAATCATTCACTGATGGTGCATTTAGGTATGACCACAGGATCTGTGTAATTCTGAATTTCACGGTTGACACATCTTGCTCACATACGATTTCATCCCTGAAAAAGATCCCCACACAACTGTGGCATTTCCACCAAGCCTTGGGAGGGAAAGCAGTGTGGACTGCTTACAGAGAGGCACCTTTCCCTTCCTCACTGCAGTAAAAGGCAAAAAGCTATAGTGAATACATTTCCCAAGACTGTTACAGAACACAAGAAGCAATCCATTTTCACAGATTAGGAGAAATCTGGAGACTGAAGAAACTATTTTCTTCTCTACTAAAAAGAGTTCTCAGCTTATGCACTGTGTGCATATATACCATAAGTGCACAAGTATACAACCTTAAATAAAAACCAAGAAACTCACCCTGTGCTTATGCTGAAGAGAGACCTGATCACCTGCAATATGAATCAAAGGCTGGGGGAAAGCTGTTCTCTTCAGGCTTCTGCTTGGTTGTACCTCAAATTGCAAGAACAGTCATGAAAGTGACAGTGACTCTTGATTTCACCTTAAAGCAGAGGTGAAAATGAGCTCAGCAATGAGACTCCATCTCCTACTTGTCTGACTCCTCTGTACCTAAGGCTCTGCAGGCAAAAGCCCTGACTCATGAAACTGAAGACTCCTGAATATCTCTGCAGCTGGCTGAAGGAGAATAGACTCTAGGACTTTGTTGTGCAAGGAAATTACAGAAGCAATTCTCTGAATTTTGGGGAAGACAGATACTATCTTTAACACTATTTGCATTAATCTTGAAGAGCCATTTGAGGTGGGCTGCCTGAGCTTAACTGGAAACAGGTAATTGATGTGGGTAGTCTGATCTACCTAGGATGGTTTAGAGCTAAATCTCTGTTTGGACTGAATTGTCTGTCATACCCACTTTAATACCCCAAATCTGACTTGACATTTTCATCTCTTCTTGTAAGTTCTGGTGCTACGGCAGGTGTGCAGACCTGTCCTGGCTGACCCATTCAAACTGGAATACTCCTCTGCATGACTTGGAGATCACTGAAGTGACTAAACCTATGAATTTTTCTTTTTCTGCCTTAGTCTGTTTCTCTGATCTAACAAAGGAATTTTTCTTTCCCCTCTACAGAAAGAAAATCACCCTTGTTAAGAATGCCTGCATTAAATCAGAGACTTAAGAGATGTATTTGAGCTAACAGCAGCAATCCCTGGGTTGTTTGGGGTTTTTTCCTTAAATATTTTGTGAAATACTGAGGTCTAAAACCTCCCTTCCATGCGCAAGCAAATGATGTTGCCACTTGACCTCAACTGGTGTCCCAGGTAACTTACTAACATACACAAATGCAATACTGGCTTCACTTCAGCAAGTAAGGCAGCTTTTGTTCCTTACGAAGTTTTTGATGGAATTGGACACAGTAGTAAGACAGCAATCCTTTGTGTTTGCAGGGAGCCATTACCATTCTCCAATTCTTGGAATGGGACACTGGATTACAGGCACTCATTGCTCAAGAAATCAGAGCAGGGAATTGTATGTGGGTTAAACTCAGGTAGTATTGCCCAACCTTTTCTGTGTTCTACAAGGGAAGGGGTTCATAAAGGGAAGCAAGCTTGATGACATGTTTTAAGAGTTCCTTTTCTTTCCACATCACTGGGAGGTGCAGATGTCAACTTCACAGAACATGATTTGTAAAAATGAAACTCTTGTAACTTCTGTGTTTACAAGAAAAACCTCCATGAGGCTACATAAAATCATAGACTGGTTAGGATCAGAAGGGATGATAAAGACTCTCTAGTTCCAACCCCCTGCCCTAGGCAGGGACACCTTCCCCTGCAGCAGGTTGTTCAAAGCCCAGAGCAGCCTGTTGTCAAACCTGGCCTCAAACACTTACAGGGCTGGGGCATACACAACTTTTGGGAAAAACCTCCTCTAGTGCCTCACTAGTCTCATAATGAAATTTTTTTTCATAGTATCCAATCATGAGTACTGGTGTTGCAGTTTGAGCTGTTCAAGTGAATCCAGACAAGAGATGTTTCACAGCAGCTATTACTGAACACATAGCAGTGCACACTCATAATGCCCACATATGGGAAATTTTACATTTCATTAAGTTGCTATAGCTCTCAGTGACGTATTGGAGTACAAAACAAAGGACAGTTTTAAAAAAAGTCTCCTCCTTCCTGTATCTTCTTCTAAGTTTCTCCTCCTTGGAAGTGGACACGCATTTCAAACCTGCTCCTATGCCATTATGCCAAGACTGTGTTTTCCAGTAGTCATCTCCTGCTTTCATAGAACTGCCTTTGTGAAGGCAAACAGGAAACAAGTAAGATGGTGAAACATCTTCTCCCACTGAGGTAAAAGTGAATGTAAATGCTCTCAACACAAGAGCAACGTGCTTGGGCATCCTGACACCACAGTTGCCTTAACACACACTGCAATTAGCTTTGGCCAGAAAGAATACCCTCCCCCAAACGGAGAAAGTCTTGGCTGCAAGGAGAAAACTGAATGAGTTGTCTATTAGTGACTATTCTTCCCATCTTTGTTCAGCTTTCTTGTGAGTTCTAAAGATTAGGGTTTATAGTAGCTTATCTTTAACCCACACCATAATAATAGTTTAAACCTTCCTTAGTTTCTACACTGAAACTGCTTGTAAATACTTAATTAAAACCTGTTCACTTTCATACCATCAACCTTATTTTGAATCTGAGCACGATGAGTGCGGAGAATACTGAGAAATCCAGGCCAAGCCTTAAAAGCATTCTAAATGACTGAAGTCACTATTTAGTCTAACTTTCCTTTTTTAAAGCAGGAGTGCCAGTTGGCATCTTCTGTAGCGTGTGTTCTCTTCATACCTTTGTATGACTCAGTTACCAGTAACTAAAATAATCACAGAGCTGCTCCCCAGCACAATGCATGGACAGCATCCTAACTTTAAGATATGTCCACTCAAGCAGATAACCTTGAGGGACTTTTCTCCTACATGGAAACATACAAGAAAAGAGTGCCAGGAGGGCAACAATGTTTTCTAGGAAAAAAATAACAGGCAATTCTGCAGAAAAAGCAGTCTTAAATTCAGGTCTTTATACTGCTGTTCCTTTTCCAAAGATATTTTGCTTGAAAAACAGCTCTGAAGCACTGCTGAGGGTGTAAGAGGCACAGAATGATAGCAATGCCACCTTCCCATACCTGTAACTTAAACACTTACATTATGCATACTCTTGAGACTGAGATTTGGAAAAGCCTGTCAGGGAGAACAACAGACTGGAATAATTCCCTGCTCCACTCCCATTCCTGTGAGAGCCAATTTGGGTGATTCCGTCCAGACTCTCTGTATTTATGTCCAAGAGATGTTTGACACCTCAACAACTGTAGAATTTCCAAGCCTTCCTCATGCTGGATATTCTGGTGCTTTCCTAACTGTACTGGTTTGCCAGCTTTCAGCTGAAGCCTCATTTGTCTCCTTTGTGTCAGTTCTGCTGCTTCTGTTCCTCAGCATCTTTCTGTTCTGTGTTTATCCACTGGTTCTACATTCCCTTTTACTTTAGATAAAAGGCAAACATTTGTAAAAAGCATGCCCTGTAACAGAACTGTAGAAAGCAACAGAACTTTGATGATTCTTTTCTTGCCCTTGTCTGGACTCTCCACTTCATCAACTTCTTCCTTCAAGTACAAAGGTCCAAAGAGAATATAAAGTTTTATCAGTGGTGAGTGAAAAAGGATTGCTCCATATATTTCACAGGATATATCATACACTAAAAATCCCATATTGATGGCTGCCTTTATTTTTGGAATACCATGATCCTGACTTAGCAACTGTAACTGTCAGCATTCCTGCAGAGCTACTCTGTAACTAGCTCTTCCCTGGCCTCTACCTATGGAACCTCTTGCTCATGTACAGCACCTTACAACAGTTCTTTGGGGAAGGAAAAAAACCACAAATAAACAAGCACGTTTAATTTTGCAAGCAAAGAGTATAAAACTAAGTCATAATTTAAAAAGCCATTTCTATTTTATATAAAAAGCCAGTTATTTCAAGTTGTACACATCAAGGGGAACAGCACCATGGCCTAATGAGGAACAAATTCTATCCATAATTGAGACAGCTAGGAACAAGTTGTTACATACAATTATACGTATCAGTACCATACTTAATATACTTCAGAAAAACTTAATTTATCCAAATAGCAAAATGGGCTGCAGCTTTCTCATACTCATTGCTTCCTAATGTTACTTTGCAGAGTTCTTTGTAACCTGGCTATGTTGGCATCCAAGGCTGCTAAGCTATTTTTAAAGTCCTCTTCATCTCGAGAAGTAAATGTTGAGAAAGAAGATGTGCTCCAGTCAGACCTCCCTGATAAATCATCAAATGAAATGCAGCTAAAATCAGCTGCTTTACTGCCTGTTCTCTGAGAAATCCCTGTTGGAAATGGCATCGATGCACGAGGGTATGTACCAGGCTGAGGCTGGTCTGGTTTATCCATGAAATCTTTTGCAGCCCCACTTGGAATGCCTCTTGGTCTCACTTTGTCTCCTTCTGGCTTCGCTTTATCCCCTGTAACTTCAAGCGTGTTTTCCACAGTCTTTTTCAAACTGTACCCAGCACTTAATTTATCCAGTACAGCTGGATCCTCACATCCATACTGCTGCACAGAGCTTGGGAGCTCACAGTGGTAATCCAACCTCTGACAAGCCCCTCTGCTCTGGGGTAGCACACCACTTCTTCCAGAGACTGGCTGCTGTTTTTTAGAGGCACTGCTAGTCAGTGGAATATAAATTGTCTCATCCAGCTTGGTTTGGTCATCTAGTAAAGTCCCAGAATCACTCCCTGTTTCTGCATCTTGCTTCAATGGAGCTGGTAGTACTCCAGGAGCTGATGTTCCTTGTTCTGTGAATGTACTGTTAATTTTACTTCCTCCAGCAGCAAACTTTTCATAAGACACATTTTGCATTTCTACTTCTCCAATTTTATTTGAGAATTGAAGATCTGTATCTATCAAAATATGATCCATTTCTAATTTTTTAAGGTAAGTCATTACTGAAGTACTCCCAGGAAATGGCTCAGGTTGCATCTGCTTTTCATGGTCTTCCAAAAGAGACTTTGAGAGAACTTTTTCAGGTTTGGGTCTAACACTGTCCCCTGTGAGGTCAGACAGAAGCTTGGCCATACTGCCCTGCAAGGTTCTGTTGGAGTAAAATCAACCAGACAGATTCAAAATCAGTCACTAAAAAAATAGTTTAAAACTTTTCTACAGAAACAAAACATTAGATTTATCAGGCTGTGGCAAAGTTGCAATGCACTTTTTACATACTGTCATAAAATGCAGTACAAATGTGAACCAATTCCAAGTTTTTTGAATTCTTCTTCAGCTTACCGTGGCTAAAAACTAACAAAAATAGCACAACCCAGTGAAGTTCTCCAGATTATTCCTGGTGTACCTGCTTTGAACAGCACCAGATGCAATAAATTGATGCCAAGAAACTATTACAAAGCAGATAGAAGCAGTTATCAAAATCATTAAGAAAAGTTTTCTGAATTATTCTTACCACTGCATCTAAATAAAAACCAAAAGAAATAATCCTTCTAATTTACTGCTTTGTTCATCAAAAGAGATTAACGTTTAGATGTTTATGTTTCCAGCATACACGCAAATACATGTAATGTGACATCATTCTACCACCACCTGGTGGTCAGCACAGCAGTCACAGAAGTGTCCTAAACTTCTGCTGAAGAATTTGACGTCTATTAAAAATATTCTGTTGTTCCAATCAGTCCCAACTATAAACACGATAGACAGAAGTTTTGTTTCCTGTGCACAACATATCCAAAGCAATTGTATATACACACCACTATGCATCTGCGAAAAGCTATTTATGTCTCCCAGCTTGCCACTATTTTCAGCATAAAAGAGCAACATAAAATAAATTCACAGCAATAGTTCTTACTGGCACATCTGCTATTAAAAGTTAAGACTTTAGATAAGCTATGGAAGATAGTATTTTACTTTACTACAGAACTTAAGTCATGGAATATCATAACTCCGTTTTAAAACAAAGTTATAGCAGCATTGTAACAAAATGAACTGCAAAGAGAAATTTTAGCCTATGTGACCTCCCACCACCAAGATACTAAGATTACAATAATCCACAGTATGAAAAAAAATCCCAAACAAAAAAGGAATAGGAAAACCTAACCAACCAACCAACCAACAAAACAAAAAAACCCAACTATGCCAAGAAGTAAAAAAAGCTTAGCCAATAGTACCTGGTTAACTCCCTCAGTCTCTTAACTTCTGCATCACGCTGACGTAACGTTATGCCCAAAATCTTATTTTCTTTCTCTGAAGCTTCCAGCCTAAACTGAAGGCTCTTCACATTTCCTAATGCCTCTTCTACTTCTGAAATGCCAACAAGAACTTACATAATTATTTCTTTTAACTTTTAAATGCTAAACAAAGAATAACCAAATTGAAAACGCACCAATCTTGAGCTTGGTGGAATGAATGTCATAATGCTGTTTGTTTTCTAGCAATTCTTCTTCTTTATCTTGAATATCTTTTGCAAGATGTTTATTTTCTTCTTTCTGACTTTCTATTATTTTCAGTAGTTCTTCATTTTTAGCCTGCAGTGAATCAAGGCCTTTCTGTGATTCTTTCAATTGACTCTGGAGCATCATATTCAAGGACTGCAAAGAAACCACTACCAAAAGTAAAACACAAAATGTTTAAGTGTTTTATGTGGTAGCTCGAATTTATAAACCAAACTTATTTTTAAAATAATCTCAGTAATATGAATTTTGGTTACAGATAGAAGGGGGGGTTTTTTTGCAGCAAGATAAAGCTCAAGCTTTCTTCTTAATTATTTAATCAGCCATATTCATTTTAAGAGGCATATAAGGAAAAATAATCTGCTTGGCAGCTGAAGAGCCAAATCCCACTATGTGGAGTCTAAAAAGGCCCAACAGTCCATGCAAATACAGTTGCAGCATTAGACCCACTTAATTCAGCTATTACTAGAGGCCACAATACATAAAGACATATGAAACTACAGATAGATAAATAAAAAATAAAGCTTTAACAAATATGGCCCTATGAAGCAACATTATCGGTACTTTACATTCATAGTTGCAGCTCTGTCCAGATGTCTTCTCACTGCTTCCTTGCTCCCTCAGTTGCTGGTTTAATATTCTTAGTCTCCTAAATGTGAATTGTGAAAAAGCACAAATTCAGAAATACTAGAATATGCTCAAGAGGACTGCACTTTAAATTAGTTTGGTGAGAAGTTGCTTTTGAGAATTAAATGTCAGGTAATATTTCAGAAATATAAAGAAGTCTTAATAACACATTTTTCTTACATTCTGGTACTTCTTCAACACAAAAGACCCTTTCCAAGTATCTGCTAAATATCTACTAAATAACCCTGTTCTGAATTGAAGTGCTACCCAGTTTGAGAACTCCCCTGAAACGAGAGACATTTTTGCGCTTGAGAATAAACTACAAAAAGAATATGAGCAGGCTAACTATCTTGATACTGCAGTTTTCAGAATGATGCATTGACCTCACCCAGTCAAAGGCCCAGTCATGAGGTAACTGATGCTACTAAAATACCAAAGGCATGCTATGTGTTAATTATTGCTTTTTAAAGTATATGGCCCTACCAGCACACTTTCTAATCCATAAATACTGCACAGACGAGAAGGAAAGAGCCTTAACAGGAACACCATAACAAAGGCAATGTAAACCAGACCAGTTAAAGATGCTTTCAGTGCACCTGCAGTAAGCACAGGCTCACTGAGGAGTTCCCACCTGCGCAGCTGGGCATTCTCACTCCGCAGAGGCTGCAAAGCCAGAGCTATTTCAGCTTGGATGTTTGTATTTCCCACTACAGCTGGCAGCAATGATATGGAGTCTTCTATTTCACTCATCAATCTTAACATTTCTGAGTCACCTGCAAGAAGCGAGGGAAAAAATAGTCCATAAACCTATAAATCTGTAATATAACCAACATTTTACATGTGATAAAGCAATTGGCAAAGTGATTTAATAGTATCTGGGGTTTTTTTCCCCTCAAGAAAACTTAATCTTTAACTATATTTATTTAATATTGTTCAGCTTGACTATGAAAACTATGCTTTACATCCTCAATAAAACACAACCCACCATCTTTCCAACCAGCCTTGGTGGGACTGCTATTGCAATCTGTCCACACCAGCACCCTTCTCAGGGGGAAGCTCTGTATATGGAGTAGCAACAATCTTTATTTTGCTGTTATGATAATATTAAAATATTACAAAAATAATTTAATACTTATCCAGAGTGAATCCTGAAGGTTTTACAGTTGTGAAAAACCACAGTAAGATGTCACATATCATCTGACACATACAACTTCCAGAAACTGAAGTGGTCACTCATTTAATAGAGCTCTGTGTTATCTGTATGCAATAAATCTGCTGCACAATGAAAATGTCCTCACCTTGATCTGTTACCAGTGCTCTGAGCTCACCCATAAGATACTTTACAGTTCTAACTTTATGGGCTGTTTCTTCTGGACTTTCTTTTCTAGATTTTAGAACTTTCTTCACATAACTTGTCTTACAGCTTGTATCTCTCACTGGAGATACATCAAGTACATTCAATTCATCTTCTTCACCGACCATGTCCTCACTGTGCTCTTCAGGAGTATCCTCCTCTGTGTCACAGGAGCCATCATGTTTTGCTGGACAGTGATGATGGCCCCTCTGTTCAGTCCTGCCGTTCAGCATTTCATGGGACTGTAACAGGGCTTGTATGCACCGCATCAAATCTGCTTCTTTTATCTGCTGCTCTTGGCTTGGGGCCATGTCTCTGCCAGAAGATGTTGGGATCAATGCAGGCACTGAAGGGGTTGATGCTCCTGGTGCTGTACAAGGGATCACACCAGGAGGAGCAGTGCCAGACTGTATTTGTACAGCAGCAGAAGGAGCAGCAGAAACCACTGGGCAAACCACAGGTCCTCCCATCTCTGGCACACATTCATTGGCACTGTCTACAGGAACGCCCTGCTTAAAGAATATTCTAATTAAACAAAAAATTAGCATGATTTTTAAATCTTTAGGAAGAAAACCCCAAATAGCACCACCCTTGTCTGACTCAATGTAGACTTGTTCATTCTTTGCTAATTATAAGAACAACTACAAATTAATAATTGAATAATTTTCCCGTATAGTAAGGAGCAATTAAATGTAAATTTGCTTTAGATTACCTTTATCTTAAATGTTATTGGCAACATTAAAGCACAGTTCTTTTACAACTGTTCTGTAATGAAAAAACCTCAGCAGTTTCTTGAATCCAACCAGAAGAGGGAAGAAAAAAAATTTAAAGGACAACACTGTTACCTTTCAGTATTTTAAGTAGAGGAATTTCTTAAAAGTCAAGATCATCACTAGCTATACAGATGGAAGGTAAGTCTACAGTCTTACAGATTCAAGGTGGAAGCCCTTTGCCACATTTCCTGAGGTGGCAGCTGGTATTCTCCATCACCTCTATTCTATTCCCTGAAATACACAGGCATTTTAACATGTGGCTCTAAGATAATGCAGCGTGTCTGAAGAAATAATTGCCTCGATCATTGGCAGAGAAAGCTCCCTATGATATATGATTTCTTCTATCAGGAGTTGGTTAATGATCCTAGTGTGCATTACTGAGAATGCAATTAACAGTAATCAATAATTTCCTGCACTTTCCATGTTTGCTGTCCATTACAGAACTCCCTAGGCAGAAACAAGCAGCCAGTTGAAATGCCTCTAATTTCATTTTTTGGTGTCTACATAAAAGTGTCTTGAACAGCAGTGCTTTCTCTGTGCATCACTACAGATTGAAATACACAATTTTTTAAAAGGAAAATTTTTAGGAAAATCGACAAGTAAATGTATAAATAAATAGGAAGTGCTAATTCAATGTTTATTGATAGTGAGAATCAAACTTTTACTTACTGACTGAGTGGATAAGGGATTAGCTGAATGCTGCAGGGACAGCGCTGATGTGGAGGCAGGTAACTGATAATTCAAAGCTGTAACATTTTGACATCCTAAAAGAAAACAACACTCATAGATCAGGGCAATGTGGGGCAAAACTCATGCAGTTCAATAGTCAGCTCTACATTAATAGTTCCACTAACCCTGATTTGAGGTAGGAGAAGGAGTTACAGTAGGAATTTTATTACTCTTCTGTGGGGGTTGGCCAGTTATCAGAGACATCTGAGTTTGCACATGCTCGTACAGTTTCTGATACACCCCAGGAGAGTGTTCACTGCAAGGCACATGAATTGATTGAACCATCTGATTCTGTGCTGCACTAGAAGGTTCCTTCTCAGTAGAAGGTGTGGTAGATGAGGCAACTTTTTTATTTGATATTGACACTGTAGAGAAAGAAAGAACAAAAAACTCCATCTGAAGGTGCCCATCTTCTTGATCTACACAAACCCATTGTATTGTCTGGCAGATTCCCTTGAAAACAGGAAAGAAAGATCTTATAGCCCAGGATTCCAGTCAGATTTTGATTCACCAGCAAATGAATCCATCAATTTTTTCTTCCAGATAGAGCAACCTAAACCAGTTGGACAGGCAGCTGTCCTTGAAGGAAGTGCAGAGACTTAATCCTACTGAAGGCCAGTTCTAAAATGCAATTCTTAAAATCTCTGCTTAGGTATAATTAAAACTCAGTAATTTTACAGCGCTGGGAAGCTATCAGCTACATGCTGGGAAGCTATCAGTTACATTTCCAGTGGGCATTTTGCTACACACCTGTCTACAGGCCCTGCCCACCTACTAGATCAGAAACTGCACAGAAGAAACAGGGTGGAGAGAGGCAGAAATGATAATAAGTGAAATATTTCCGCTGGGAGCAACTCAGCTGATAGCACTCCATCTACTCTGCTACTCAGTGCTTTGGCCACTAAACCATTTGAGGTCTTGTCATTTCTAGCCACACTTCCCTGTTTCCAGAAATCCTTCTTTGAGAAAAGCCTGGCTGGACACTGAACTCCAGACCAGTTTCTAGCTGTGGATCCTAAACTGAGACCAAGCATTGCAATGCTTCCCTGTCCAAGAGATATAGGGAAAGGGTATTACCATCCTCCTCCACACTTCCTACCAGATACATCTGATGAGGTTGATACTTGTAAACACATTCAACTTTCTTCCTTGTACATGAAGTTCAAACATCTGTGAATTTTAGTAATTATAAGTAAACATTTAAGGTTTCTAAAAGACAATACATCCTTTTGTGGATTCAACCCAGGATCAACCTGTTAACTAACAGCAACAATTATTTGGAGCCTTGTTGTATCTCAAGAGGTTGAGGAGTCTCTCAATGTTGTTTGAATAAACGAAAATCAAGCCTAAGAAAGCCCACTTACCAATTTCTTTTTGGACAGGGGCAGGAGTAACGATTCTTTTTAACTCTTTCTTCTTGGAAGTATTTCCTTTGGCTAGCAAAGGCTTGGAAGTAAATTTAAAGGTAGTTGTTTTCCCAGGTCGTTTATGGACAGTCTCCCTTCCTAGCATTAGTTGAAAGAAAAAGTGGTCAACAAAACAAATCAAGAGAGTAGTACAAAACCTAAGAATGTAACTTGTGTTTTCAATAAGTACAACCTGCAGCTTCCTTTTGTAAGATATTCTTCAGTAAAGCTGCACAATGGTTAAGTCCATTATGAATAGTATCAACCTGCACAAAGAACACTGCAGTCAGCAAATGAGTACCACCGTTTTCTTTCAGTAAACCAAGACGCTGTTTTAGAGGTGAGTGTACCCCACTCTGCCACCTGACAAAGAACAACTCATAACTGAAAAAATGTATCATTTCCCACGTACAACTTCACAATTACTTGCAAGTTTGAAAACACGGAGATTATGCAAAATAACTAAATTGTGTTATTGCACTCATGTCCATTTGCTGGATTTTATGTTAACTACACGTATGTTTTTTATTCTTATTTCCATGTACACTTAAACAATTATCTACAGCCTACTTGTATTTTGGAGACAGCTGGCTCAGGACTACACAAAATCCAGTACTGCAGCACTGACTCTGTGCTACTCTTTCTTTCCAGCACAAAAACCTAACAAGGGTGGCTGCTCTTCAGTGAGGGCCAGCCCTTGTGCATAAGCAGTTTATTTGTGTTTGCAAAATGTATCCTGTGCCTTGAGGAGATCTGTCAGAGCCAAACTCCCTGCACACAAAGCCCATTTGCTTCTATCTGCAAGATGCAGCACAGACACTCTTGCTTGCCTTGCAGGAGCAATTTCAGGTTCAGATGCAAATTAATTAGGATCTAAATTAATCTGGCTTTCCTCTGCTACTCAAGGTATTCCAATTTCCCTTCTCTTTAGATAACAGGGATGACTGTTAAAGAGTCATTTAAATACCTGATTGTCAGACTCAGTGGAATAGAATTCTACATCAGAATGACATCCTTTCCTTAAGCCAAACCTGAAAAAGTGAAATTCACTGTTTATACCACCACCTTAATATGAAAGAAAGTAAAAAAACCTTACTTTCATTCAATTATAGCAAGCAAAAGAAAATTAATTTTATCATGAAACAAAATAACTTTCTGAAAACTTAGCATGTCTGCAACAAACATGTGAAGCAGATAATAACAATTTATGTCAAAGAAGAATTCAGTCTCCACTCAACAGTCCTACAGCTAGTAACTATATAAATTCAATCTTTTATAAATAAAACATGCAGAGTGAAATCTGCATTTTTATATGCAAAATTTCTATGCAGTTTGTGCCTGTCTGTTCATGGGCTGCTTAGAACCTTTCAGCTCAAAATGTTTTATATATACACGCAAGGATTTTTTGTTCAATTGTGAGGTATGACAAGTATAAGGCTCCCAAATACACTCAATTTTAAACAGTATTTGTGAATAAGGTCTTACTGTTTTCTTCCATTTGTTAGTTTAGCTGCTCCTGACAGCCTTCCAGAAGACAGAGCCTGTTGATTACAGAAATACGTTTTGATTTTCACAAAGTATTTTCATGACACACTTGAATACTACCCACCAATTGCCCACGAATTCCAAGAACTTTTGCCAAGGTGGATCAGTTCAAGAGAAGTTTCAAGCTCTCAGGCCAAGGTGGAGGCAACTGCTGCCAGTAGGGCCTGAGACTTGTGGGTTTCATTTCACAAAACATGCCTTGACAGCAGGATGCTTTGTTAATTTCCACAGCATTCTACAGACACTGTCGCTCACTTAAGGACACTCCAAGGGCTGATGTACAAACGCGTTTCGAATGGAAACCAGGCTTGATAAATACAGACCTGAACTGTGGGGACTTTAGGAATCAGCTATGGCCAGAGCACACAGCACAAACACATGATCACAGTCACAGCATCACACAGTCAGAATCACAGCATGGGTGAGGCTGGAAGGGACCACAGTGGCTCAAGCAGGGCCATCCCAGAACACATGGCACAGGTCTGCATCACGACCTGTTCCTGTTCCTAACCCGAGACTCCACATCTTCTCTGGACAACCTGTTCTTTCTCATGTTCAGGTGGGAACTCCCTGTCCATCGGTTTCTGCCCATTGCCTCGTGTCCTATTGCGCGGCCCCACCCAGCAGAGCCTGGATCCATCCTCTGACACCCACCTTTGGCCATTTACACATTGCTAAGGTCCGCTCTCAGTTATCTCCTCTCGAGGCTGAACAGCCACAGCCCCTTCAGCCTTTCCTCGTAACAGAGATGCTCGAGTACCCAGTCATCCTCGTCGCCCTCCGCTGGAGCCGCTCTAGGAGCTTCACGTCTCTCGGGCAGAGAGACAAGCCCAGAACCGCACACCGCGCCTCAAGACCACCGTCAGGTGGCTGCGGTGCAAGCCGGGCTCGGCCTCGGAAGGCCCGACCGCGCGCAGGAGTCGGTACGCGGACGGCGGGAGGAATCCCCCCACGCCCCCTCACCCCCTCCGAGCACACCCGGGCTCTGGCGAGGAGACCCCGAACGAGAGCCGAACCCCGCCCGCTCGCCCCGGCCCTCACGCACCTTGCGGGGCCGCGCAGCCCCCGGCGCAGCCATGGCCTCGGCCCTGCCCGGCCCCGCCCACGCCCGCGCTGACCAATCACCACCCGGTCCGTCCGCAAAGGGGCGGTGCTAACTCAGGGGGCGTGGTTAACGGCCCCGCCTCGCGGTACGCCGGCGGGCTCGGGCGCGGGAAGGGGAAGGAGATGAGCTAGGCAGCGCGGCCGGGGATTGGTGGAGAGCGGGCGCCGAGGAGCCAATGGGGGGCGAGACTGGGAAAGGGCGGGGCCAAGGCGGGCCGTGAGGGGGTGGTGCGTGCCCCGGCACCGCCCCCCGCCCCCTGAGGGAGGGGCGCTTCCTGAGCCGGGAGTTCCCTCTCGCCTGGTGAATTGCAGGCGAGTGTTGTTCGGTTCCCTCGGGAACCTTTGGGAAGAGCAATCCCTGTGGGACAGGGGCTCCGTACACTCATAAAATAAGTGGAAAACCGAGCCTTGAAGGTGAGTGGTCACATAATCACAGAATCAATCAAGTTGGAAAAGATCTCCCTTCTCGTCGAGTCCAGCCTGTGACCGAACACCACCATGTCAGCCAGACCGTGGCACTCAGTGCCACCTCCCGTCTTGCCTTAAACACTTCCAGGATCCGCTATTCTACCACATCCCTGGGCAGCCCATTCCAATATCTAATCACCCTTTCAGGCAGGAAATTCCTCCTCATGTCTAACCTGAATCTCCCCCGGTGCAGCTCGAGTCTATGTGCTGCTGGAGGGACACGAAGGTAAAGCGGGATGACATGGGAAAGGAGGTGCTGGATCATAGTGTGCAGGCTGAATCCATCGGTTCTTGGTTCTGCACGCTGGTTCCCAGCTTGTTAAACCTTCTGCGGCATTCCCAGAAAACACCCCTTTACTCACATCATCAAGGACGGCGCCTCAGACTCCACACTCACAAGCACACACACTGTTTATCACTGGCATATCAGTATTCTGCATTTCCTCGCTTTTATTAACCAAATAAATAGACCTTCTGAACACACAGAATTGGAAGCAATTGCATTTACTCAGGCTGAAAATGTGGCTGCATTACTATGCTATTAAGACTGCTATAGCAGAAGTGTATACAAATATTGAACAGCTCTGCTTTCCCAGTGTGTAAATTGTGTTGTTATTACCATGTTAACATTTACGCTGAAACTATGACAAACCTGAATTAAAAATACATTGTGAAGATATTTATCATCTTGCCAAGAAAAAGCCCAAACAAAACAGTAACTGAGAAGGCTTTTCTGGCAGGAATTTGGAGAGTACTTCAAGTCTTCTCTTTGAAAAATTAAAAATTATAAGATCACTTTGATAGAACAGCCGAAGGAAGGAATATAATCTAGAAAAATAAAAAAGAAAGATTAAAAAATCTCAAGAAGATGTGTGGCAACTACCAAATTAGAGCCAGAACCATTAGCAAACTTTCTTCTTAAGGTAGTTTCTGGAAGTTCATGGATAAATTCTCGTTCAACTGATAGATGTGTGTGCAGTATTTAAATAAGGAAGAATTATTCCAAGGTGTTTAGCAATAGGTAACGTAAAAAACCCAATCTCCTTCTCAATCCCATCCTTTGGTTTGAAGACACACAGATCAGCCAGCACTTCATTTTTTTCATGAGAAGGAAAATGAATACAGAAAGCTGTCAGGTTCCATTCTTTCCAACTGAACCATTTTGAAACTACAGATGAAGCAGCAAGATTGTCTTCTAAGCAATTTTTAAAAATGCAACTGCAAGGATTAAAAAAGTGCATAAATAATTAAAATTCTTGTAGTCATAGAGCTCCAAGTAGTCACTCTTTAAAGACAAGAACAAGCTGTCAAGAGATTGGTAGAATTACAAGAATTTGCAGCAGTGGATGCTGAGCATAGAGTCAGCCATCAGAAGATGGATACTTTTTCTGAGTGACACTTTCTTTCTTGAAACAGTCTGGGGAATCTGTGAATATCTCTGGACCTGTCCGGTTGTTATGGTAAAACTGTGATTAAAAAAAAAAGATTCTTCTTTGTCTTAGGTACTGAAATGCTTCAAAGTCATGAGCTGCATTCATACATAAAATTATATTGTTACTCATATTTATCATCAAGATATCTTTCAGAGAGAAAATTTAATTCCATTTAGTGAAGCCATTTTTATCTTTTCCTCCTGTCTGACAGATAACTAATGTTCCTCAAACAATTCCAGGACATGATTTTGGATATGGCTGAGGCCTTTGTGAAAGAACACTGACGATCTTCCAGGTTTCACCCCTATTTGGTGTAGAAATAATGCTAATGTCAGTCAGAAAAGAAGAAAAAAGCCAGCAAATGTGATATAAATAAAAGTGTAGTATATGTGGAAGAAAAGACCCAAATCATTAGCCAAGGAAGAGCTGCCTGAATGATGAATAATTGAAACATACATGTGGTTGTATTTGCAATCTTAATGCTTGAGGTGCTGTCCGTATTGCATGAAGCATCACTGAAAATAAGAAGCTTGTTCTTACCCTAAATTATTTACAGAGTGAGTTGAAATACCAGGGTCTTACAGAAAACTGTGTACAAGACTGATGTGCTTAATAATGATGAGGAAATAAATACACACAGAACAAAGCTTTTGAGGAGCAGATATTTTTGGAAAAATTCTCAAATAAAGTGAAACAATGCTCTTTTGTTGCAGGAAGGAGAGAAAGCAAAGAAAATGAGCCTAATAAAGGTGAGAGAAGACACATCAGTCAATCAAGCCAGTTTCATTAGAAAACGGGTACCTACCTAGGAAAACCAAGGCATGTTCACATTCAATGTATGTCTGAAAGTCTCTTGATACCAGTACTAACAAGTTCTAGTGATCTAATTGAATACTAACCTAAGCATGATTGAGCACCAGCACAAACTAATATTAAGTTTTCCTCCAAGCAGGTTACAACTAAAAAATTGTGTGGACTTAACAAGGGAGCTTATTTCACAAAATAAGGAGCTTTTTATAAGACAAGTAGGCCAAGAATATCAGTGATTATTGTTTGAGACTATTTTGGTAGTTTCCCAAATCCCTGTAAGTGTAGAATTAGGGAATAAAGCTACAACTTGGCTGATGGAAAGCAAATTAATAGACTTTTGTCTATCCACCTCTCCTTCAATCTACATAGAGCCAACAGAAAAGGGGAGGTGAATAGCAATGAATATATAGCTAAGAAAGCAACCTATAGAAGACAGATACTTTGTTTTTCAAAGTCAGGCTTAGGGGATGTCTTGACCACAGTAAAATATTATTAGAGGAAGCAGAAATTTAATAGAGAACATTTCAGTTGGACATGCAAAGATATAATGAGGAGATTAAGATTGATGTATTATGGACCCTAGAATTGTGGTGCAATTGTAAAAGAGGCTTCAAAATAAACTACACTAGATTTTCAAGGTCTCAGTGCAATTTCAATCATGCATGATGAAAGCTACAGCAGGGCTTGCTGCAGGGGAGACCTGTGCTCTCAGTGCATCACAAAGCCTGTCATCACATTTTGATTTTCTGATGTCTTTGGAAGCAATGTGTCTATAAACCATGAATTTCTTCTTCGTATTATGCAAATATAGAGGGGGAAAAATAACTTGGCTTTGGTCTGTCTGCCCACATTTTAGTGAAGGATCTTATGTAAAGCACATTAAATGCTCTTTATCCTGAGAAGTTCTCACCAGGACGAGATCAGAAGGGTTTTGAGTTATGACTTGTAGGAGACATCTGAGCTGATGACGGTGTCACACCCAGAGTGCTCAGACAGCAGGTGACACGGTGCTGGCAGCAGGTGACACTGTGCTGACACAGAACTGGTGCGGGAGGCTTGACTCCCACTAGATGGAGGTACGGGCACATAAAATAATTTGCTCTGCGCTAAACCTAAAAGGAAATTTCGATTTCCATGCCATAAATCCAAGCACATTTTTGGTTAAGGAATACTAGGAGAATTCCACTGATATTTCATAGAATCTTTGTCACAACTTGTCTTTTCAGGCAATCTTACTGACAAGAGTAATGTTTTGTTAGTGAAAGTGTGTGAAAATAGTAATTTTTACCTAAAGCACTATTTATTTATTGCTCTACTAAATATAAAATCTACTGTGACATCAAAGTGATCTTTAAAACCACATAGACAACTTTCACAGTGTGCAAGTTTAATAGCAGGTCTAGAATCTGGTGGGTTTAGGGAAAAAACAAACTCTAACAACAGATTAATTTCTCAAATATTCGTTTTCATTCTATGTTATGAAAAAAATGAAGCAATAGAAGAACAGCAAATAAAATATCTGAACAGAATTTTCTCTAATTAGAATGTTTGTTCAAATTTCCCATGAGGCAGGTTTTGGAACTAGTAATAGCAGTGAGAGTATTGAGGTCAAAGGTCAATGAAGGTGGTCCTACCAAGGTTAAATCCTGTAACTTTTATTGTTTTAGGAGAAAATTCATAGATAAGCAAGCTATAATATCTAAGAGACTTAAAAATAATATGCTTGTGTTGCAAACAGCCAGCAGAGCTTTAACCACAAGCTTCTGCTTGAAGCTTTAACTTCCATTTGAGCTGTACCAGATCATTCAGACAATCTCAGGGGATCCCTTCCAAGCTGAATGATTCTGTGATTCTGACTCAAAACATTTTTCTTGTACTATTTTTTTTTCTCTTCACATCCACTTTTGATTGCCTTAGTGTAATCTATTGCCTTGCTCACATCCAAGGCCTAACCTCATCTGAATTAAAGTTTTTGGCTGGGAAATAAAGCTGCCTATACTGATATAAAAACAGTGCTACAGCCAGTGCTCTGTTAATCCTCCTCATGATCCCACATAGAAATTATGGGACTACGCAGTCTTCAGTTTGTAAATGTTTTCCCAGTTGTGCTAAATTGGATGAGTGAGAGGTCCTTTCCTAAGATCTGCGGAGAATCAATCACACAAATACTTCCAACTAGTCACATCAGCACAGTAAGCCGGTTGTTTTACACTGATAACAGAAATTCACAAATCCACTTTCCTGTCTCTATGGAGTAGTTAAAAGAATTGAAGAAGTCACACATTTAAATGCTGGGAGAGGGATATAGGTACTTTTCTGAATCCATAGTGAAAACCATGACTGTATTTCCTGTGTTGTCAGCATTAACTGATAAGCTTTTAAATGCTGGTTTCTTGAGGATATGTGAGAAGACTGCAGTTTGTTTTCCATACACATTGACTATTAGTTGCTATTAGATACAAACCCATTACCTGCCCTTTGGTTTTCTTAGTAACTGAAAACACATGTTGTGGTACTGACTTCCCTCATATTCTTGGGTTTCTTAGACAGAGACTGCCGAATATGAGGTAGTGTGGAAAGATGCTGATGTTTCCTTTGACATAAGAAGTTTGCTCCAGTCTTCTACATTAGCTATACAAAATCAGTGAGTGAGAAATAGCAAGACAGAACCAGGATAGTGGTTCAGTAATCAGTCCTGGCTGCTGAGTGATGCTGGAAATGAAAAGGAAATCTTTTGTGATCACACTCCCAGCAAATGCAGAGCCCTGCAGAAACAGCTGTAGCAAACTGTTACGTGAAGCCTACAGCTTTTGTCCCTGTCTCTCCAGCTGTCTTCCCCAGTGCTTAATTTGTTGTCAATTGTCTGGAAAGGAAAAAGCTATTACAAATATTCTTGCCTCACTGATCCCTGAAAGAAGATAGTTAAAGTAATTCCCACATTCCTAAAAAAAGATTTCTTCCTGACTTTCAGTGGTTACCTGGTTAAAACATGATTGCTTGGTCTCCTTTTGCAACATAAACATCAACTCAAAATCACAATATACAACATATTCATTCAGGACACCATGGAAGTATGAATAAACTTTCAACTCTGAGCAGGTTACATGCCAGGGTTGTACACTTCAGCCACTCAATTCTCTCAGTAAAGTGTCCAATGTTCCTTGCACTCTCAAATAAGTCTTCTGGGAGATTGAGTGCCTCCTACATGTGAGCCAGTCCAGCTAGAGGTAGTATAGCTCTCCCTTCCACCTGAGGATAAGCACAAACTAAAAATGCATCACAGGAAAAATGTATGCTATTTACCTCCATTCAGAGGATGACAAAGTTTTCTGTAATCCAATATCACCCCCACAATACCTGAATGGGGCTAGACCTAGACTTTTCTTTTTGAGTTGTGCTGTGGTATGTGGAGAGCACCAGTGATATCAGAGACTGACTGGATGCCCAAAGCACATATTTGTTGGGTACATTTAAGAAAGGCTATAGCAAAAATACTCCATAAATAAAGTGGGAGGATAAAGTGGAAGTACATAAATGATTACAAGTCATAAAAATGCAGGTAAAATTAACAGTGTGAGTACAGAAAATAACTAGTTCTGTAACATCTGGAAAGATGTTAATTTTACAGAAGCGTGGCCTGGCTATAATTTTATATTTGTTAGTGGACATTTATTCATGCATATTCTTTCTTTGGCAACGGGGGTGTGACTTGGGTGAGCAAGTGATCTGAGTATGAAAACCAGAAATCGTCAGGGCCAGAGGAAGCACAGCTGAAGAAATAATCTACTTTCCACTATATAGAAACAGCTAATAGATCAGTATTCACCATTTCTTGTATTTATATTATCCATATAGAATATTTATGGACATATGGGTGGAAGCAAATTATCCAAACTAAAAATGTAGTCAGTGTTAATACTATTACTGGAATAATAGAATAAGAAACCTATGGATGTATATCATCAATGTTGAATATATTTGCCCCAGAAGTGGGGAAGATACCTCTTGATTTCTGATCTGTGACCTTTAACAGCTCTGGTGTGATGTCTTTTCATTCTGTCCAAGGCATCCTTCCTGATGTCTGGGGAACATCACTGTGGGCCACAGCAGATGTACAATAGAGAGTTTCAGATCTCTGGCATCAAACTTGAGATGTCAAAACAAAGAAGGCAAGCCTAGAGGTCACCTGGTCTCTTCTTCTGCCCCAAGGCTGGATCAGAGATGTCTGTGCCCATCCTACCAGAAGCCTGCTCTTGAAGACCTCCAGCTTTTCCGTGTGGCATTCCATGTCCTGCAGCCTTGAGGGCATCTGTGGCCTTACTGGTCCTGCCCAGCTTCCCTTGGATTAGGCCTCATGCCTGCCCTTGGGCCAGGGGCTTTTATTTCAGCCCAGTCCAAGGCCATCAGTCCCTGCCCCTGCAATGCCATAGGATGCCAGGCTCAAGCCACAGCCCCGCTTTGCTTGGCCATGTGCCTTCCTGATCTCAGTCTGCTGACTGGTGCTTGGCTTGGCCTTGGACCTGCTGTATCACCAAAACTTGCCCAATAACACTGGCTTAGAGCTGCCTCCCCTGGCCTGCCCTCATTGCTTGCTAGGGGCAATGGGATGGGCCCTGGGTGGGGAGCTCTGCCCTGCCGGTTGTGGCATTGGACATGGCTCCTGGCACCCCACCCCTGAGGGAGCAGCTGGCCCTTGTGCACGCTAAGTTACCATCCTCCTGAGCAATCTGCTGCAATGCTTCGCTGTGAAAAAGTTTGTCCTGCTCCCGTCTTAAATCTTCCCTGATGGATTTGAACCTACTGTTTTATTTTCTATTCTTCATGAACTTGGACAGCATCACTTCCCTTTTTTCTTTGCAGTAGTGTTTTAAAGTTTTGAAGGCAATTACTATGTCATCGTTGGTACTCCATTTTCTGTGGTAAACAACCTGAAATTGCTCAATCCTGCCTGTGTGTTGTGTTTCATAAAACATTAGTTACTCTCATCTGAAAACTTCAGCCGATACACATCTTTCTTGAAATATAATGCCCAAAATGGGACAAAACACTTCAGCTGAGACCTTACCAATGCTAAGAATAACAGGAGGATTACATCATCTGTCTATAAATGTTACCCGTTTATATTTCCCAGTACAGTGTTTTTCTCTTTTGCAATAGCAGTGTTGTCAACTGATGCTGAACTTGAATTTCATGATAGTCCCCAAAACTTTCTGCAAGAGTGTGAGAAATCCAGTTATACTTTATGTTGTGTATACTGCTGCTGAATTCTGACTCACTGTAGAATGTTGCACATTCCTGTATTGAATAGCTACCTTTTTTTCCACAAGACTCTTCTAATTTGTTAAAATATGTTAAGGGAAGTTTTAATCTAGGTTTCATCCTCAAGGTCCTTGGGACCAGAAACTGCTCCCTTTAAGCTACTTACATGAAGCAACCTCTTCACAATTCATATATCAAATACTTTCCCTTCCTATCAGCAAAGTAATTAATAGCACAAACATTTCAATTACCATTTTGGTTCAATGTTAACATCATGGTATGATGAATCAGTTTTGTCAGAAGATGTGAGAAAAATACAGCGTATTGCACCTTCTACACTGCTTGGGTATTCCAGGTTAGGCTTGCTGCTGCAGTGGATTGGCTTCAGAACATGGCAGTGGAGTGATGAGGAAACAGATTTACTACAAACCTTGTCATTAAATGTACATACCTTGCTTATGTAATTTTCATATATATATATACATATAATTGAGTAGTATTTTTGTAGGTTTGATAAATTCCCTGATGTATTATTAAAAAAAAAAAAAAGTACAAGACTTCTCTGCCTGTGAAAATTATGAGCTTTGATTATTTTTCTAGGCAATTAGGTAAGACATGGACCAGATACCACCATCCATTTAAAATGGAGTCTCAGCTGGGCCCGATACAACTGATGTAAATCCACACAAGTCCCTATTAATCAATACATTTACCTGAGCTAGGAAGCTGACCTGTATTCTCAGTTTAGCCATTTTCTGAATCTGAGCTTATCAGAGCTCCAAATATTTTTTTACTCCTTTTGGACCTTAACCTCAAGCATTTGAAATTATTAGGGAACTTACTATTTATTTAATAGGAGGCTTGTGATTATTTCCTTTATAAACCACATATTAGTGCTGAAAATGTATTATCTGCTCCTTGAAACAACGAGGAAATGACTGACAATAAGCATTATATTATATATAAATAGATATGTCTCCTTAGCACTGGGGCTACATCAAAGGATGCAAGTAACGGCTTGAAGGCAAAATGTTGTCTTCACCTTAAATTATTCAGCAGAATTAGTGCATTAAATCATTGATATTATCATCATCTTCACCTTAATTATCTTCTCTGAGAAAAGCAATTATTGAAGTAAAATAGACCTTAGTCACAGAAGAGCATTTATCCTCTAAGCCCAGGTTCTCCTAACCTGTTTTATGGGATGGGAACTATCCTTCGCTTTTTCTCATCCAGTTCCATCACAGTCTTTACCTGGAAAGTCTGGTTTTGATCTTCAATATTTCAATATTTCTCAGCTAAAGCTCTCAAACAATCATTTTTACTTCCACTTGTGGAACAGTCATGCAAATCCTTCAGTGGTATCCTGCTCATCATATTTCCTGATATATTTGAGCAGATAATTAGAAAACCTTTCTCAGGATCTGTGTTGTATCTCTTTTATGTAAAAAACCAAAATTAAAAAGTAAAAATCACTGCCTACTATTTTGCCCAGCCTGGTAGTGGAAGTGACTGGAGATCTTTTCATATCTTATGACTCTTTGTTGTCTTATGAGAAATTAATTCAGTGGTCTCACTCTGCTTGCTAGTGAATATGTTAGCATAATTTGTGACTCCCACAGCAGAGAAGGCTGAAAATATAAAGACTTGGAAACAGTTTTTCCTTTTCTAATATAAGTTACTATGGATTACCCCTGAGGGATGCTGCCTGGCTCAGGCCAGGGAAGCTTGAACTGTTGTGTCTGTGCTTCTCCATTTGGTGAGACATAAAGGAGCCACATATGAGAACTTCTTTAAGGCTACATTCTCTATCCTTCTCCAGCAGCCTAAATTGCCAATATTGACTTTAAACTCAGATGTTGTGCAATGGTTGCTATAGCACAGGACTGGCTGCCTTGTGAGCTCTTTGCCTCAGGTGTACCAGGGTCTTCTCAGGCCTAAATCAGGCTAAGGTGACCCAATATGTTGGTCATACAGAGGATGACCTGACCTCCAGAGACTGTCCTGAATTTTGAGAAAAAATTGGATTTTTTTCCCCCCCTTATTTGGCTTCTATCAAGATGTTGGATTTCCCGCCTTTCCTTCTCTTTGATTTGATTTCCAGGGCTTATAACTTATTCACAGCTTCATTTTCAGTTTCATTCTCAGAGATGAAAGTGAGGGCCTTGGTCTTGGTATCTGTGTCAGAACACATAAAGAAACTTGCTGACCTACAGTAAGTAATTTCTGTGCTCAGTGTCTCCCACTGGATTCCTCACTTTCACTCATAACTCTAATCCCCAGTCTGAGTCCTGTAGTTATCATCTCCCTTAGTTTATTTCCTATTTCTTTTGCCTTTTTCTTGCACCAGAAGTGCCAGCCCTTGAGTTATGGCGGGCCTGCCTTTAAAAGGTTTGGTGCTGGTGTCTTGCTTCCTTTCCCATGTGGTCTCTTGCAGAGAGGAGTGTGAGCTGTGCTCTCATGTTGTGAGCTTAGTGGGCACTTCAGTAAGTATGGGATAGACATAGATTTGATTTAGTGTTTGGATTGTGTTTCTGCACACGAACCAGAGGATGAAACTGAAAAAACGATTCACAGTCTTGAAATTTATTCGTCGACTTTCACTGTTCAATGTGATTAAGAGTGAAACGAACGGGAAAAAAAAGTTAAAATAATTTCCCAAGTGATTACTAATAGGCAAAAGGAAAATGTTAGCTCAAAAACAGTAAAACAAAAAAAAAACACTTCTGGAGGTGTATCTTAAATAACTTCCAGCAAAAGCTGGCAGTACTTTTTTATGTGACTTTAGTCTACAAATGAAATAGAAATGGTTATTTTATTTCTACATAAAAAGTCTTTCTCCCTTCCAGATGCTTTTGTCTAAAATTGCATTTAAAGATATCTTTGAAGGTCAGAAAATGCTGGGGAGCTAGCCTGCTGTTTATGGAAGTGAAACTCTCTTCCTTCAAGCAGCTCGTTTTTTCCCACAGATGCAAAAAGCTAAATAGTGTTGCTAAACCGTCGCTCACCAAAACGTGAACTGGATATTTTGGTTAGCCAGCTTAAGTCAGTGCTGAGCCGGTTGCAGGCTTGTTGAGGATTCTTGATGAAGTTCTCATGCTCAGTTTTGTGTTCCTCTATGTAACTGTTTCAAGTTGTGAATAGGCTTTATATGTCCCAGAGAGATTTGTTACTAACCAGTTAGCACTAATAATATTACTTTCTCTTTCTTGTTGATGTCAGAGATGGCTTTTGTACTTGAAAATTGTGGGAAGAGGATGGACATCTTAATTACTGAGGGCTGGATCATGCTGCCTTGTAGGAAACTCTGTGGGAGGAATACAAAAGAAAGCAAGATTCCTCTATCAAAAAAGAAGTAGTAGAAGGCCAACTTCTCCTTCTACCTGCACAGAAGGCACAGGGAATGCTGTCGCTAACACTTGTAAACAATCTGCAAGAGACACTGGCCTTAGCAGCAGTTGGACTTCATGCTCTTCAGGTTGGCAAAACACTGCTTACATAAAAGGGCACAGGAGCTTGGTATAGATTAAAACCAGAAGAGTGGTTTTACCTCTTTTATTGACTCCCCATAGCTATCTCTGGGCTTCCTCACCTTCAGGACTCACAGAAACCATTTGAGAATCTTCTGAAAATATTCACCCTGACTGCACATACATAATTATTTTAATATATATACATCTTTATTTTTAAGCTTATTGCTATCGATATTTTGTGCAAATGCAGTGGAACATGGGCACAGTAACTTTTTCCTGTGCATTGCTAAAAGCAGAAGTAAAGCTTGTGGAGAATGAATTAAATCAGAGAAACTGCAAATATAGACACTTAGTCCTTGAGAAAATAAATTGAAACTATTTTTATTTGGTTTTGATTAAATAAGACATGATTTTTGTTGTGATTCACATTTATATTCTATTATTCTTTGCCATAATTCTTATGTAGAATAGTTCATAAACCTTGTTTAATAGGAATGGATTTAACTGATCTCAAAAGATAGATGAATTCTTGATTTAGCACAGCCTGGGTGATTTCGTGATAAAAACAAAAGCATAATAATCTTATCCTTAAACTTAATGAGTGGATCCAGGTGTGCAGGCAGCGTCCCAGAGAGAGCTGTGTGGTGAGCACATCACCACTGACGGAAGCAAGTCACAGGAGGCTGCTATGGATGTGCACACTGCGACTGTTAGGAAAACTCTGCCTGCACTCCTTCCTCCCCCAATCTGCATCTAGTGGTTTGTAGTGTTGTATTTTTCTCCTCTCCTGTGTTTACCTTTCCATGTGGGTCCCCCCTTCTCCACCCCTAGCCCTAACCACTCCCTCGGGTTTCTCCCATTGATTGTTACCCCAACTCCGCCCATGTACCACCCCTATGCCCTGTGACCATTGGTCCATGTGCTCTCCCTGCCCCCTTCGCCCCGGATAAAGGACCCTGCATGTGTTGTGACTCCTTCTCTTGTGTTCTACCCTGCGTTGGGGTACCAGCCTCTGCCTGGGGGAACCGTGCCATGTGCTGGCTCTCTACCTTTGTGAGAGGTACATGTGCTGGGCCTAGGCTTCTGGGAGCCACCATGCGGAGAGCATTCTCACCTCCTTTATCGTCACCATGTTGTGGGGCTTCAGCTTTCCGGAGGATGCAAGGGGCAGCCTGAAGAGGCACAGGAAGCGGAACAGCCGCTCTCCCCGAGCAAGCCTCACTGCGCTCTCCAAGAAGGCTGTGGCATGCCTTACCACCGCAGGACCTCACTCACCGCAACAGTGGTTCATCCTTCTTTAATCCATGTTTTGATAAGAAGGTGAGCAGAGAAGAGAGGCTGATCAGTCTTTCATGGGTTGGAGCACCAGGATCATTTGACAAAAGCAAAAGCCAGCAGCCTGGTCAGTGGAGGCAGGCTGTGTTTGCATCTGGGCTTTTGGAAAGGAGTCTGTGAGAGATATGGAAGAATGAAGAGGAGCTTGCTGGTTTTGTATCACCATATGCTTAAATAGGGAGGGGAGACTTGAATGTTTTTAATTTCCCTATTTGTAGCCATAGCTAAGGGAAATAATAGCCTTGCACACCCAGCCTTGCATATATTGTCTACTCTTGGACTTTAGCAGGGTGCAGTATGTATGTAGGTGAAGGGGTTTGAATGCTGAATACATTTTGAAACTCAGATATTCATGTTCTCATGTCAAGGATGCATCTTTCATCAAGCCTGGGAGGTCAAAATCAATTACTTACTGTAAGTTCCTTGTTTGATCTTGGTTTTTTGACATCCAATCTGACAATCCCAGGACAGCAAAATTAAGTAGGGTATCTCTTTCAGGCAGCAAGTTTTTCATTCCCTAATTCTCTGGTGCAGGTGGGATGACACAGGAATGGTATGTGGCTGTGACTGAAGCAAAGTGTGCTGTCACTCAACCTAAATGACCCCTGAGCCTTTCCAACCACCTGCTGCTCTGACACTTGGCAGGAAGAGAAAAAGGACAGTTATGACCTGGTTGCTGGATTTTCTTATTTCATGGCCCCAGGCTTACATGAGTGGCAAGAGGAAGCCTGTTTCTCACAGTTCATTTGGATCCCATCAGTCATTCCTCCAATCTGGTTTTCCTGTAAACTCCATGCTTCAAAGAGAAACATAAAATAAAACAGCCAGGGCAGTTTTCTCTCTCTTCTCTCCATGACCCAGCCAGCATCCAGCAGAGAAGTTGCTATACAGCTGCAGCAGGGAAGGAACACTGGCTCACCCAGCCGTGCATCTACATCCGTGCTTGATGGAGAAGAGGCATTGTGTGATGGCTTGCCAGCTACAGCAATAACAACCGATCTCATCAAAAGCCTCCATGTTTTCAACTCTTCGTCAAATACACATTTTTCTTAAGTCAAATTGGCACCATAGGCACTATAGGCCATCAGCAGGTGAAGGCACAGCACCTCTAACATCCTGGTGTGTAAACATGTTTGTTTTCTGACCTTGGCTTTGAAAGTTTGGAATCAAAGAATGGAGGTCACAGGGACATGGAGGAAGGAGATTCACTGAACAAGCTGTGAGTAAATGACATTTACACCAGTTCTGTGAATCCACCTCACACTTGCAACCTCTCCCTGCCCTTCAGTCTCTCCTTTCTTCTGCCATCTGTGGATTTCTCACTCCCCACATCTCTATCTCTCTGCATCAGGGAGGAGACTGCAACATCCTAGTGTATCTGTCCAGATGTGTCCAGGAACAGAAAAGACCCATGCTCATGCTGTGTGACAAAGGCCACTGGCAAATGTCACGTTCCTGACTCTTGTCCTTCCATTGTGCACCTTGGCCAGTCCCCTGCCCACCACCAGAAACCTGCCAGTTTGGATAAACATCTCCTGGTTTGTTCCGTTTTAACCTGTCTTTTCTGACATTGCTAGTGGAAAGAGACTAGAGAGTTGTAAAGCGCAGTAACTAATGAAAGATAGAGGTGCTGTGTACATCTGTACATAGTTTTAGCTAGTATCTAAATTAGCAAAATATTTAAAGCATCTGAATTTTGCTTTGACTTTTAATTCCTTTGGTCCTTTACCACATAACTGGAACTCTCCTAATACTGCATCAGTATACTGTAAAGTGGAAAGCCCAACTCCGTATTAATAGAATCTATACTGAAAATAATAAGATTAAAGATGAAGTTTTTGACTTCTGGGCTTTATCAGTCTCTAGGAAAAAAAATTTACATTTTCAGCTGAAGAGAAGAGGAACTGGGAAGCCAGAGCATATAGATGAAGAAAGATGAAAGCAATTGAGAAAGGAGGAGGTGAATGAGGCAAAAAAGTGTAGAGGAGGTATGAAAGGGTCAGGTGGCTTATTAGGAGAGCAAAAAAAGGATCAAAGGGTAGGACGCCAAGGAGCGGAAGAAAGAATTATACTTTTCAACAGACTAGAATAGAGGACTCTTGATGGGGCACAGTTGGAAAGGGAAACTGGAAGATACTAAAACAAAAAATTATAGTAAGATAGAACTTGTGGGGGAAACAGCAGAGAAGAGCAAATAAAAATGCCTGCTAAATGGGGAAGCATTCTGTCATTTGTATCAAGGGATGGTGGCATAAGAACAGTAATAGATTCAGCTTCAGCTGTTCAGGGAGAGGTGTTGGAAATCCTTTTGCAGTGGTGCAAAGAGAAATGTATTTTCCATATTATGTTCAGCTGAGGCACTTCAGCAAGCTGGTGGAAGCAATTAGCACAGCTGATCGGTGCAGCATTCTTTGGATACTGGTCTGCTAGACCTCGTTTTGGCTAACACATGATACTTGCAAACATTTCTTTCAAAGCATTAAGTTACAAATCAAGAAACTAATGAGAAACTCATGATAAATATGATCCTGCTTTTAAGGACAAGTCTGGTGGCAGAGGCTGAATAATGATCTTCATGTGGGAATGGACTGACCTTCAGGAAGGTTATCAGGTGGGAATGGGAGAAAATAAGAATGGCTTTTCTCGTTTTCTGGCTCTAGTTTTTTATGTGTCAGCTTTTGTTGCAGTCTGTGTAGGTGGTGGAGACATTTGAGCTCTTTATCATGGGGAGCCTGCAGAGGAATCCATAATTTCCTTAGATTCTCTATGGATTTATGCTGAAAATGATGCAGCAAAACCACTTTCTATGCATACATTTTCTTTTGCTTACAACTTTTTTTTCCTACTGTATTTTTCAGAGTTATTTCTCCATTGTCTACAATGGGACAATCTTTTGTGAGGATTCTATCCCCATATTGTGTTAACAAATGATCAAGATTTTTAGCACCTCTTCTAGATTTGGCTTGAGCCAAAAGCACAGTAAAGCAACATAGGGTTGTCCTCCCTCAAATTTCTATGATGGGGAAAAAAAATAGACAGAAAAGTCAGGCATAGACACAGTGTTTTCCCTGGAGATGGAGAAAAGAAAGAGGGTGTTGAAAGAAAATGTATTGTTTTAAAAAAGCTCTGTTCACTAAATCATAATTACTGATGATATTCCAGCCTGTTTTCAGTGAACTGAATAACAATATTAACATTTTCAGTTTTAGCGACATTAATGTAAATGGCAGAAGACCTTCAGTACACCCTCTTCACAGTGTTTTGTCCACTAACAAGGGAAATATGTAAGGGATGATACATCAGCAGAGCAATACTGAAATCAAATAGCAGTAAAATGGGAGGAGTTGATGTGCATGTGCAGGAGGTGTTATCGCCTTCCAGTGATAATTCTAATGATTTTTACCTGATGAGCATCTCAACAGATAGTCTTCCAATCTACAGAAGACTTGTACATGCATATGTGTGTGTAGCACATAGGAAGTTGAAGAGAACGATATCACAAACCCCAAGAGCTGAATTGGTCATTTAGTCTGACAAAAAGAATAAGCAGACAAAATATTTAATGGATATACATTAGCAGACTGAAAAAAAAAATGGCTATTGCCTTCAAAGAACCTGTTAACTTTCTCCTTTTGACCCCTTTTTGTTCTCACCTCCAGTTGGAATCGACCTGTCTGAAATCATGAGGTCACCTGTGCAGATGCATTAATGAACAAGAGTTCTGAAATGGGTCCTGCTTAAACAGCATTAGGGGTAAAAAAAGGTACATGGAAACTTGTCACATTTTGTTGTGAGCTGTTGCTGCTGTAGCAAGTTTCTCTAGCATGTTCATGTGGGTGTGTGGCAACTGAGGCTGAGCATGAAAAAGCCAAGGCTCCTCGTCACCTGCCCAGGAGGGAGCAGTAGCTGGTGAGTGTTAGCAAGGGCCCAAATGGAAGTGCTCTGTAGGAGTAATCTGGTGTTCAATCCTGCTGCACACAGGCACCAGTGACGCCTTTGGTGCTGGCGTCTTCTTGCAATCAGGGCTTAAGCTTGGGACTTTACCCACAGGTTTTGTATACTGTGCACGACAGTCTGCAAATAGGATATTGTGTTTTCAACTCACTGCTTTACAATGTATTTGTCTGAAGCTTTGAAGTCTCTACTGCCCCACATTTTGCCCAGTATGATTCTTTCTTGCCCAGTTTCAAAACTCTACAGTTCTGGGGTGCCCTGGTACAGAGCTGTGTAGCAGCAGAGAGAAAAACCACCTCAGTGGCCTTCAGCCCCTAGCAAGGGAAGAGGAGAGGTCTAGTGCTGACTTAATTAACAGACAGGTCTTCCTGTACAGCAGTTGTTGGCTAATCAGGGAGGCTGCTAAATCACAGCTTTACTGTAGAGAAAGAGCTGATGTGTTTGAACACACAGTGAATCTAGAGATTCATGTAATCATGTTGTTACAAAGCAGTCCTTTTGTCTACCCTGTGTTATTTGTCACTTTTCTGTTTTGGATCACTTGAAAATGAGAGCCTGATTTCTCTTCTGGCTCTGGAAAGGCAATCAAACATTCCTGCCCAAAGACCCTTCGTGTGGGTCCATCCCCGTGGGTCTGAGATGGGCTCCTCCCATCACCTACTGACAATGGCAAAAGGAGCAGTGTCTTCTACTCCTCCTGTGAAGCAGCTGTTCCTGTACAAATAACAACACAATGACCATGGAAGGAAATGACTTGGCAGTGAAAGTTGGAAGGAAACTACTGCTGATTAGTTTAGCAGCCAGAGCCTGCTTTTTTTGCCTTTTGCTTTGATAAAAGTGGTTGGATTTCTTACAGCAAATAGAAGCGTTATAAAGACAAGTTGTCAGTAGCATAACTCTGCCCACACCGCGCAAACACCATTTATTATGTATATGGGGGAAAGCTGTGAAAACATAGGGAATCTGCATATCTCCAAGTTATGTACTGTGAGTTGAGTCTTCATCAAGCCTTTAAAGGAGTATCTCCTAAGGGAAAAACAAGGGAAGCAAGCATATGATGCCAGTGAGGGATAAGTTCTTTATTTATTGATTTAGATCAGTTAATTTAGTTTCACCCAGAGTCCATGGAAAGCTAGTAAAAAGGTAAGCTTTGGATCGGGTTAAGTGAAGGGTAACAAAACCATGAAAAGACACAGCCTTGATACAGCATTGTACTTATTAATTAAACCAGTCATAATGACCAAATCAGAGTCCTGAGCTTTACTCATACATCTGACATGGAGACTTCTTGTCACCAGAGGCTTCTTTGTGCCTGGAAATGCTTTAAGGTTATTGTTGGAGAACTATTTCTGGGTGATGAAAGGATGTTGGTACCTCCCCAAACTCCTGCAAAACTAACAACAAATGTAGGATTCAGGCTTGCCATAGCATTGCAGTGTTGCAGCTGGGATGGTCCAACCTTAAAGTATAAGTAAGGCAAATAATAGATCAAAACATTCTACATTTTAGATGAGATGGCATTACTGGTAAAAACCAGATGTATTTTGGGGAATGTGTACCTCTTTTTAGGGAAAAAGTATTTCAAAGGCCTGGAGGAAGAATTCTGCACCCAAAACTATATCTGGTGTTTCCCAGTTATGCCTGCTGAACTAATAAAAGATATTCCTTGCCTTTGCAGACCATATCTCTTTTTGCGATAGCAGCATGATTTAAGATCCAGGATCTTTGAAATTTATCATTTTTAGTTCCGCTCATCTTCTGTGATGTGGAGCAGCTGGAGCAGCTTGCTGCTGCCCACCTCTAATCTACCATGGAAGAAATGTCAGGTGAGTTAATAATTTATGGCTGGAGAGAGAAGTTTTAGTAAAAGCTCACTGTTTTCTATCTGTTCTGTTCTTTGTGCCCCAGCATAGAGCAAGGACTGGAACAGCTGCAAGGTTTTGGTAAAAGCTTGAAGTGGGAGGTCCACTGAGGTAGTGAAAAGCCACTTTGGCATTATACCTCACTTTTATTTTTTCTTGTCCTTTAGATAAGGAATAATGAAAGTGGAAAGGAGGTGTATGTAAAGAAGGAATTTCCTTCTTGTATTTTAATGTGTGTTTTCTCTTTACTTGAAATAAATGGCTTTTGTTAATTCAGTTGGTGGTTAAACATCTAGAACTTTCAAGTTTAATTTAAGACAACAATCCTTGTGTCTGAAAACAAACACACCTGAATATCAAATCTTTCTGGCCAGGTCACGAAAACAGTTCAGAACTAAAAGTTTTGTAAGTAGTTCCAGACTTGGCCAAGTCTTTCACACCAAAACTCGCTTTATTCTCTGTGGATGAGTTTCGCTTTAGCGTATTCTGAAGTGCACAACTTTTATTTTGTGACTTATTTCTTTCCTCCTCTAAAATGAGAAACCTTGGTGGAGGGAAAAAAAAAAATTGCAATTGTACGTGCTCGTTAATCCCTGTGATTCCAATTATACACAGGCCAGTATAATTGTACTTTGAACTCAAGGCTGGCTATACAGGTCTCATTGAATTTTAAAATATGTTTCTGACAAATGGTTTTAATTAGATTCAAGTGATGGTGCTGCTATTTTGGGTATGTAGTCTACACAAGGTATTTATCCATGAAGATTCAAAAGAAAAAAAAGTCTTTTTGAACTTTAAAAGAAGTTTTTATCACTGGAAAAAGCTGTCCTAAGAGTGGTCACTAACAGAATAATGTCAAATTCAGAAATGCTTAGAAGTGATATTGAACTTGTGTTCTCTTTTATTAGCTCTGAAATCTTAGGCTGATGATTCACATTCATACATTTTAAACTAATGCAGATTTATGGGGCTCCAAGCACTAAGAGCTGTATGCTTCCTTAAGCAGGGAGCCCAGAGTGAACAAGACACTTGGAAGACACTCCCCAAAGTGCCTGACGCTGCTTCCTGGCACAAAAGAAAAAATCTCTGATGTTTAAATACAGTCACGATTTCAGATCCTTGCGGGCTGCAGAGCACAAGGAGCTCATCCATCGCTCAGTGAAATCAGTGAGGATTTTACTATTGATTTTAATCAGTGATAAATCAAGAAGAGGTACTTTGTCCAAGCTGAAGAGTGGAGAGTGTGTTAAAACTAATCAGTTGAGGAACCTTATCCTACGTAATTCACATCAGCAGAAAATGAAAGTTCTCTCATTCCTTCCTGTAAAATATTTTAGAGAAAGGATAGAAGGGAAATATTTAGGTGGGAAGTTTGGAGGTGTATGAATCCCTTCTGTCCTGTGGTCTTAGAAGTCTTTATTAAAGATGCTGCTGCCTGTGCAAATGCCAACCAGGTCCAAGGGTGATGTTCTGGTATTTGCCGGCCGTCAGCCCTTCTTTGGCTGGACTCCCTTTGCTGCTGATTGCTTTGAGCCATAGCAGAGACTGAGAAAGAGAGAAGGCAATTTCATATTGCCTCCCAGCAGGAATCTTGCACGAAAAATCTAGTGGCTATACTCTCACTCTCCATTACTGTAATATTGCAGAAAAGACAGAAGCAGCTCTTTTCTTAAATTATGAATCTCTGGTTGCAAAGGAATAAAGCCTCTAAAAGAGCAATTTGGTGCTAAGGCAACTCGTCTATGCCCTCTGCTCAATAGCAATCTATTTTTAGATGGTTTGGATAAAACTATGTTTGGCGTCTTTGGCCTTTGACAGAGAATCAGAATTTGTTTGAAGACTTTGTGGGTGAGCCTGGCACCTCGGCACTGAGCCCATTAGGATACTGAGCTGAGAAATGAGGTGGTTCTGGTAACGGAAGGCTCTGTGTGATTCAGTGATCTGCTTTCCCATGCACGTACAATTCAGCCCCGTAAATGTCCTCATGAATCAGCGTCTTGTTTATTTTCCACTCTCACTGATTAATTTGCTGATTTCCTCAGTGCTGATGTTCATAATGGGAGGCTGTTCAGAAGGTCAAAATGCCTCTCACTGGGCACTTACTACTTCTTTTTTTCCTTTGCCACTAGGAAGCAAGAGTGTGATCAGTGACAGAAAGGTTTCCTCATGTGTTTATATTTTTAAGTTAAAACCTACAGATACCTTGCTGTTTTTTTATGTAGTGTAAAAAGAAACAAAAAGCATCATGTTTCTTTGGATATTCTTTCCACGGCATTGCGAGGAAACATAATCATTTGGTTAAGTCATTCTGAAAACATGTTTTTTGTTGCTGGTTTTTTGATTAGTTGAAGTATTTTTAATGACTTGGATTGGATTGTATCACCTGTAGTAAGAAATCATGAATATTTACAGTAGAGGGAGCAATAGCCCCATTACTGCACTATTTCTCTTTGGCTGTAGGTTGTGTTATAGCTTTATATAGCAGATATATAGAAAAACAACAATTACTGAGATGTAATGATGTGTTCTTTTCTGTAGTAAATTTTCCCTCGTGATTCATATTAACTATTGAAATAATACCTTTCTTTCAAAAAGCTGAAAATTATGCTTATGGAGTTGTCTTACAATAAGCTGGATGAGCGGAACAGCAATACTGTTTCAGCCTGAAAGAGATATCCTTTTTCAATTGCTACCTTAAAATTATGCCCTTATCAGAGAATTTTAAATTCTAATCAGCATATTTAGCACTTTTTTTTTTTGAGACTTGCCGAATGGTTTAAAACCTTTGTGAGTGTTTAGTGCTACCTGTGGTTAACAAGACCCTTCTGGTGTTGCTATGGAAATTGAGAGGTTACAGTATGCACACGCTGGATCCTCTGCACGCTCAAATGGGAGTGGAAGAGGTGATGGTGGTTCAGTGTCTCTTTGTTCAACCACACTTCCCTGAAGCAGGAGACAGTCAGAAAAATTAGAAAATTATTTGGGTAAAGTCATCTTAGTACAGGATGTGTCTTAAGATGTCTTTTCAGTGCAATGAGCCTTACAGGCTATTTCTAGTGTCAGCCTTCCCAGATTGGACTTTTAACTGCAGGTCAAATAAAAATCAATGCCATTACTGGGCAGCCCATTTTCACTAATCCTTTGGGTGGTCACTTGAGAAAGATTTCTGTATTGTACAATGTATTTTCTTCAATTAAAGAGGCTCTTGAAAAGGAGGAGGAGGATGTGCTTGGCATTGATGTGTCAACTGAAGCTTTTCTGTGAGGCTGCAGTGGCTGCACATCAGTGTAGGGTTTGAGTTGGTGCTTCTCCAGATACGCAGGTCTGGATGATGTAGCCAAGAAATGAAATGTGCCTAAATGCTGGTCTGGATTCCAGCTTCTGCCCCATCTTCACTTCAGCACAATTACAGGAAGGATATTTCTCCTATATGGCTGGGATTTTTTAACAGATTGGCTCCTGCAACATGTGGTGTCTGATGAAGGGCAGAGATGTGATACATCATGGGAAGTGGTTCAGGCTGGAGGACTAATCTTAGGTGAGAATGGAAGGGTGAGGAATTTGAGCTGAAAGAAAATGAAAGAAAGAAAATTTGATTTTTCTATCATAAAATGAAAGAAAAAAAGAAAGTCAGCGAATCAGGAATATTCCTGTCAGGAAATTTTGAAATTTAGAAGACTGTTTTTCTTAAAATGTAATACTTTGGTTGAATCTTCGTAGTGAGTTCTGCTGTTCAGGCTACAAACTCTTCCAAACAAGGGACTGTCTGCAAATACAGTCTAGATAGTATGTGGCAAGATAAGATCTGATCTTAGGGTGTTCTCTAGACATTACAGTAAAAATGAGACATTATAGAAAAAGAAAAGTAGGAATAGAGCTTTCTTCTGGTGGTCACTGACAATGAGTAAATATAGATCTCAAGAGTGCTGTCTTTATGAAACCACTCTTCTTACCAGAAATGCACTTTACAGTCTCTTTGGAAGGTGATCAGAGGAAGGGGGGAAAAAGAAGGCTCATGGCTCAGATGATCCTCTTGCCATTTAAGATGAACTGTCAAAACATTGTCATTTATTGTCACTGACTCATTTAAAAAGCTGAATCACTAATGCATAAATGGCTCTTGTTCATAACATGATTTAAATGGAATGCCTCTGATTTAGTTCAGTTTAATTTGGACATCATGACATCTTTGCAGAATCGTGTTAGTGTCACTTCCATTTTCTTGTTAAAAGTTGCTCATCAACAATTCCCAGCATCACCCTTTCATTTCACTCTGGCAGCCCAGTCTCCATGTGTGCACACTGACAGTTTCTGATACAGACTCACAGAATGGTTTGGGTATCGTGACAGAACCATGGAAACATTGTTTTGTCTCCATAACGGTGTTATAATTACATCATAATGCCTTGAAGCCATTAGTATCACAATAGTATGTTACAAAGCGTATGTGATGTGTGCATAGCAGTCTATGCTGTAGCCTTTGTTTGGTTTGTACTGAAGTTTATTTTGCCGGCCTCCAAAGAGTGGTAGTTTGTTATAAATGTTTATACAATAATTAGCATTTGGGTACATTTCAGCAGAAACCCCTGAACTTCCTACCTTGTCATAAGTAATTGCCTTTTTCTGTGTTAACTCAGAAAGAATTGACGTATTAAAGCTATTTTTAACTGCAAGGTTGACAATTTATGAACCAATTAATTCTCCACTTTCTATAGCACTCCTTGAGCATGTCAGAACACTATAAACTAGAACAAGGGTTCCTTGCCACTCTTGTGAGGCAAACAGTATCACTATACCCGTTTTACAGAAGTATAAAGGAGAGGCACAGAAATTTGAATTGCTTGAGGTTGTTTTGCAAATCCATAGCAGAACTGTTACAAGATCCAGAGATTCCTGTGTGTGTATGAGAACATGTGTGCATGCACACACACACACTGACTCGTGTCTGCAAATCACCCAGAGCCATCAAGTCTTTTCACTTACTGCTGACAACTCTGTCACACAGTTGTTGAGTTTTACTGATCAACCTCCAACTCCATTTTTTATTCAGATACTTTGTCTTTCATTAAGATTATAGAGCAAAAGATGGGAAAATGAGATTTCTAAAAACATGGGTAGAAAATGGCCAATTGCAAGGAAATGGAAAGCACTGCCCTAAAGAATCAGAAAATACAAATAAGAGTCAAACACTGCAGTTGTTCTCTGTTTGAAATCTTGAACGAAGGCTAATGACAATTTTGCTTCATCTGAGAGTATTCCCAAAATGGATAAGGAATTGACAGCCCTGGAACTCAACCTGTCTCTCCTCTGACTTCTATGACAATTGTACTGGACTCTAAAGGAGTGGGTGTCTGTGCTTGTGGGGTGAACTAAAAGCGACATCTGTTGGGTAGGCTCAGAAAGAGGTTTCTGTGACCTTTTCATGGATTGGTTTCTTGGAGACTGACAAAGTTTTTTGCAGAGGGAGATTCCTGTTAGGTTGAAAGTTCAGAGCAGATTCTGAGTCAGTAGCTCCTTTGCCTGATGTTAGTGTCTAAAAATGTCCACCTACACTATTATGGACAAAACTGTAGCACAGCAGGGAGGCAGCTCCATACCTTGGCAAAGTGTGGAAGATGTAGTCATTTCTTTAGAGATTTTTTAAAAATAATTTTCATGGTCTTTGGCACTAAACATCCACAGAACTGTAGTGGAAATGGAGTGCTTAAGTCTACTAGGATCTTGGCATAATCCCAGTGTGATGATGCTTTCCTTCTCTCCTCTTTTCCATTTCCCTAATCTCCCTCTCCCCACTTGGGTTTGCAGGAGATGAAAGAGTTCCTAGAAGGAAGGCAAATGTGTCAGCAAGCAGTAGCAGGTTTGTGATGCTCTTCCCAGGCATAAGGAAAACTAAAGCAAATGCAGCCACTGCTGGTGCAGTGGGGATGTTCAGCTCCCTTGCACTGGAGGGGTTGAAAGCTTTAGACTCTGTTTAAAGTGTCTGCTTTTGTTAGCATCCCATAAACGACAGAAAGCGTTATTGGGCCTGGAACAACAAAGTATTGTGTCCCTGGTGAGCATAGGAGGCCCATCTAGCTTTTGTTTTCTTTAGGGACGTATGCTGGAGTATTTTTTCTTTGTCTAATGCTTTCATGGTTGTGTTTCTTGCACCACTGAATGTATCACAGCAAAATCCAATTCAGTCTTAAGAATAATCACTTTGTAGTTTGGAGAATATACCTTTCAATACACACCACAATGATCTAGAAGATTAATTGAATAATGAGATGGTGAAACCAAGCAAGAAAGTACGGAGGACTGGGAGAATGTCCCGAAGGATTTAATAAATTGGATGATTGGGCAATATGATGGCAAATGAAATTCACAGAAGATAAACACATGATAATGCATTGGGGGAAATAATTTAAGCTGCTCCTGTGCACTGATGTATTCTGAATTAGCTGCAACTTCTCAAGTGTAACAACTTGGTGTTATCAAGGGTAGTGCAAGGTCTAAGAACTGATGCAGAAGGAAGTAGTGAGGGACGTCCTGGGCCACATTAATACGAGGTGGAAGAATAATTTTCTGAACAATTCGCTTTAGTGAAAGCATGTAGAATGCAAACATGTTGATTTTTAATTCAAGAAAGAAATTGCTCCCAACTAAACTTCCTAGGATTCGTTCTGGTTACACAGTCTAGATGTATGATGAATTGTGCTAATAGTAGTATTTGAACCTGAGATTTTCAGCAATAAAAACATCTTATACTGATCAAACTGAAAAGCATTTGGATGAAATACTCTTTTTGATGTTAGAGGGACTTTGGCTTTTAATTTCACCAGACCAGGGACTTTCCTCCAGTCCCACAGTTAAAGTCAATAGTAGGCATAGGACACTCATGTACACTACTGACTAAAACTAAATGCTGCTGCTGGGCCAGTGTTGAAGATACAAGGCATAGAAAATCTATTCAGTCTAATAAGTTAGACAAGATGATAGTCATTGATAAATAAAGAAAACTATTTAGTAGAAGATATTAACTAGTTTTTTTTTTCCCATATTTTAGAAAAATACATATATTAAAAAAAGAAGTGTGTGTGAAACTTTCCATTGACTGTGAAAAAATCAGCACAAGTATGTGTGTGTACCCACACATATATGAAAGGAACAGGAGGGATGGCCTTGGCAAGAGATTAAAATAAAAGTACTGAAATGCCATTACATATAAACAAATATGAATTCATGGATTCCAAATTATATTTGACTGTGTGAATGATAATAATGACTGTAGTGTTTATTTCTATTGCCTAGGAAAGCCGCATATGTTTGCATCTTAAATTCATGTTGTGCTGTTCAATTTTATAACTGATGAAGAGATGTATCTTTGAGATAAAAGCTTTTCCTGGCAGAGCTTACAAGTGGTTATTCTTTAGCACTTGTAGAACATCAGACTTGGAGCAGGGGTGGCTGGGGTTTGGGTGTCTCTTCTGTGAGAGAATGGGGACCAATGTGGCTGTTGCTCAGACTGTGCCAGCTGGGAGGGGTAGACAGAAGCTGCAAGGGGAATGTGTGTTCTTGGACACCAAAGTGTCCTGCTATAGCTCTCTACCATCCATGGGAATGTGGAAACCACCTCTATGCATGAGATCCACTAAGGCTTCTCATAGGAGTAAAATTCACCCCAAAGCTGTGTGTTGTTCAGCTGTAGATCTAAGAGTATTTCATTGAACCGCAATGAATTTAGCCTTTCCCTGAAGGCAGGAATACACTACAGCCCTGTTGCAGATAGGTTAATTATTATTTAGAGGGGTAATTGTTCTCGGAACATCACAGTTCACAGCATAAAGAAACCTTGTATTTGAATCTAAGAATCCTTACTCCTAATATTTGTTTCTAATATATTTGTAGTTGGATCTTGGTAGCCAGATGGCCTGTGGCCTATAGCTCAGACTTCTGGCAGCTCTGGAGCGTGAGCTGTCTAGTGCTGGCTATGCAATAAGGCGTGCTAGCATAGCATAGCATGGAACTGGTCTCTTCCAGATGTTCACCAGAGCACAGGGAAGAGCTGACATGACACAATCAAGGAAAGGGAGATGGTTGGTTCTTGTGTACAATTTCTAGATTCATTATATCAGTCAGTGATACAGAGGGCTTCTTTTTAGCAGATATCAGTGTTCCTAAACAGATCCAGATGACCACAGAGGGTTTACCCTTTGAAGGAAGGCAGTACATCAGCTGCGGCAGCTGTGAGGCATTATGTTTTCAAAGATATTCAGAATCATGTGTGGTCCTAAAGAATTTATAGCACAGCTTCCCTGGAGGTCAATTTTGATACCAGCCTCTATCAGAGTGACAGATGGGGCTGTAGAAATACCTACCTTGAAGGCAGCTCTTCTGCAGAAAGTATGTCAGTCTTACCTGCTGTTATATAAACGACCTCCCTCTCAGAGCAAGTGTCACAGTGGTTTGGAACATACTGTTTTGAAAATAGTATCTGCAGATACTGTCTTGCCCCTTCTGCAGAACAGTATCATCTGTGACTTCCCATCTGGTTCCTAATTTTGTCTCCTTCTAAGCTGTCAGCACACCAGATCCACACACTTCTGTATGAATCTTGGCCCCATCAGCACGGGATCTAAAAATACACATATCAAAGTGGCAATATGTATTGAAAACTCAAATTATACAGAGGTTCTTTCTTGAATGTTCTGCCACTGAAGCATCTCTTCTAGGGTGACAAACATTAATACTTGCAGTTGTTGGAATGGGCACAAACCTCATCAGGAATCTTCAGTACACCATAACTACATTATCATCCCTGACTGTCTAGGTCTCCTTGTGAGTCATAGGAACCCATCCCTGACCTTTTACTGCATGGAAAATGTAAGATACTCTGAGCAAGATGTGGTGGCGGTAGAGACCTACTTTTAAAGTTCAGAGCTAAGCTGGGTTTTGAACTGAGATCTGAAGTACCACTACAGGTAGGTTAAGTGCCAGGTCTGGAGTCATTGTGTAGAGGGGTGGAAGGCTGGTCTTCAGCCCAGGGGTTCTGGGAAGCACAAGGATTTGGCCGCTTGGGCACATCTTCTTGCCTTGTCTAGTTACAAGTCTTTGGTTGCAGTCACATGTGCTTCTCCTGTATTCCCAGTATCCCAACATGCCCCCTCCATCGCACTTGCCTGTCGCAAGCAATACTGGGAGGAAGCTGGAGCTACTCTCTGTCCTTGTGAACCTCTGTTTATAGGCAGCAGGGAAAGGAGACTGGCTATTAGAAGAAAAGACAAAAAGACAATAAATGAAGGAGAGCATCTGTAACCTTTCCAGCCATAGCTGTAAACCAGGCTGAAAATATACCTGGGGAAAGTGACAGAAGAGGAAGTGAGCTCAGCAAGGCTCTTAAAGCCCTCTGGAGAGAAGTGGTTACTCGAAAGCAGGGAGACACTGAGTAAACCGAGCCCTGCTCCTGGTGTCAGGAGGAGTGACGACTGCCCCTGACATGTAGCTGCAAGGACTGCTGTGTGTGCCTGTAGGAATGTGGAGGAAAACTCAGTCACTGAATGGTTCCAGTGCATCAGATTTGCTCTCAGTAATTTACAGATTGCTGCCTTCAAAAACACTAATTTTTTTTTACGAAAAACAACCCACTCTTCCAACTCCCCCAAAAAACCCCCAAAACAACAAAGCAACGACCCAAAATCTAAACTGCCTCAAAAATTACCACTGAGGGGTATCTTCTGACAGTTACTCAGGTGAGGCTCTGTAGATGAGACTTATCCAAATCTGTTACATGAGCAATACTGGGATGTTTGCTTAAAAGCAAAATAAAATTTATTTGATTAACTTTATTCATTTGGGTAATTAATGAAAAAAAAATTCCCCTTAGTGAGTGGAGTCTGGTGTGAACATCACAATGTACATTTTCAGTGTTACAGCTATTGCAAAGCACTAAGCTGGATAAACAGCCAGTTACAGGGGCTGCTGGCAGGATTTTCAAGGACTATACTTTGTAGTAAGGAGTTCTAGGGGATTTTGAAAGGTTGTCACCTGATTCAATATGAATGCATGACTCATTTGATGTGTTAGCTGATTAATTTTATGTTTACTAGGGCTTCTGAGGAGAATCCAAAGATTAACCATTATGGCACCTTTATAGATCCAAAACTTTAGTTTTCTAACATTTTGTAAAAAATTATATATAAATAAACTGGGCTTATGTTGTTTTTGTTTTTGCATACACCACTACTAGTTTTATCACAGGAAGAAACTTCTTTCTCACACTAATTTATACTGGTGAAATGGAAAACAGGTTAGTATTTATGTCCAACCATGTGTGAAATTAGTATCCTACAAGTGCATTGAAATGAATGCTTGTGGTAATAAAGTAGTAGTCACTGTTTAATTTTAATGCATGCTTCACTTTAAAATTGGTTTTCTGAATAGCTACTATGTACATTTACATTCTTCCCAAAACACTTCAATATTTAATACTTCCTTTTTCTGGTCTAGTTCTGTAACTCTTTCTGCACTGGTCAGAACTTGCCTAGGAGATTGCTTGGAATTTAGGGTAAATAAGTACTGCTCAGTATCACTAAGAATCTGGCAGAATTTCAGAATCAGGATTAAATGTTTGCAGGAAACTTAGTTAGAATAAAATGTTCCAGCTTAACAGTGCTTAAGACTGATGTTCTTTATGTACATAAAAGTACAGCGTAGACTTGGCCAACACAAGCTTCTCTTTTCAAGCCTGATGTAGCAAACAGAGGCTGGCTGAGGGATACCACTTTTGTGTTTAGATTTATTTATTTCATTACTTAGCAGAATCTGTGATCCACTAGCACTTATTAGCAACTTACTTAATAAATGAATCCAAATAGTTGCCAAGGAGAAGAGGATTTTCAGTCACTTTTGGCTCTTCCAGATTCATATCTGTAAACTTAGCTAAGACTTGTGTCTTCTTCTTGGATGCATCAGCTGTTCTGCTTGTTTCTATTTCAGTCTAAGCTTCTGTGGCCAGAGTGGCGAATGCAGTTCTGAAACTTATGGGGGACACACACTTGTCGGACTGATGATGCTAGTAAACCTTGCACTGCCACAGTGATAAAAATATTCTGTATTTTTAAAATTGTTTTGCTAATTGTTATTGCTTTCTTCTGGGTGGGGTGACGTTTCTGTAGATAAGTGATTATTGCTCAGCTGTCTGTCCAAGTTTGGGGAAATTGGCTCTGAAAGCAGGAGACTAGATGGCAACTGAGCAGCCGTTCTCACTTCAGCTGTGACCCAGAGGGGGAGGATAACAAGAGTAGGGATGATACTGGGGCAGGGACTTTGGCATGGCATTAGAGCTTGCTCTATGCCTGCCCATACAGCTGTTCCACATCTGAGCAAACAGTAGAGCTAAGCCACACGTGTAAATGTGAATGTGGGTGCTGCAAAGCCAGCCTTGATGTGTGCATGCAGTTGGTCGAGCCAGAAGTAATCTTTGGCATATATATGGGCATTTGAGTCTAAGCATATGAAATGTGTCTTTTGCCTCCTCCATCCTGCCCTGAAGGCTTCTTTGCACACCCTGTTTCCAGAGACTTGCAGATTTTCCCTTGAAGGATTCCTGATAGTCTGGAATACATATGGAAATTTCCACCCCACTGTGCCTGGTCCCATGTAAGAGCATAGTAATTTCAAGTCTAATACCTAGACATAGGCCTGAACAGGTCTCTGGGTGTGAGAAATTCTTCTCTACATACCCAGAATGTAGCTGCAAATAACTTATTAACAAGGCAGCCCTAGGTGCTTTTAAGACTTATATTTTCCTGCTCTCCTATTCAGGTTTTCTCTCAATCCCACCTCCTAATAACACTCTCTATTTAGACATTGCTGTCTCACTGAATGGGAAGGACTTTCTGCACAAGCAACGGTCTCTGCAACACCTTGCAGACTGCAGCTCATCTGCTGAGCCTGGCAGGATGGTTTTTCTCCCTGTCCCTTTTGAATGACAACTCTTGGCCCATGTACTGTGTTTTGTAGCACTGGACTCCTGAGCCTTTGTGCAGGACACCCCTTTGCATGTGCCTTCTCAGAGTTCTGTTCAGATGCCAGCAGTGCAGCTGTCCTAGAGCCATCAAATATATTTCTCCTTTCTTGGATCTACTGTCTTGGAAAGATGGACTTTACTGATTTCTTGTTCACATTCTTCTCCCTCCTCCCATCCTGTAGCATGCAAGCTCATGAGATTCAGCTAAAAAATGTTTAATCTTGGATGCTACCTATTGCCATCCCATTGGAAAACTTGGCTGTAGCAGAGGCCTTAAATCAAAAGCCTTTGTGACAGTTTCTGATCTTTGAGCAGCTTTAGGGGCTGTCAAAAAGAAAAACATTCGTACCTAGTTAAATGAAGTTGTTTGGTATGGATTGAGGTATTTGTCAAGTAGAGCCATGCAAAAGATTAAAGCAGTGTCTGTCAGTAAAACTACTGTATTTTGGCTTACGTAATTCTACAGGTTTTTTTTCCATGTACTGCTTTTCAAGGAAACTGAAGGTGCCTTCAGCATTATATCTAAAAAGGGAATTATACATTGCAGATAGTATTTAATTCTATATTTAACAGCTCTTCTTTGAACAACAAAAACTGTAAACTCATTGCTGAGACTTGAACTGAAGTCATGGTGGTTCCTAGTTGTTAATGATATTTTGCAGTGACAGCCCTGTTCTGCTTGCAGTGTTAAGAAAAACAGTAGCTCACTCAGTGTCTGGGTTTCCAGTAAAGTTTACTGATACTGGACTGTTGTACTGCTCGTCCTGCATTGCCATGGTGTGTGCATATGAGAGGTGTGTGCAAAACGTGACAGCAGGACTGCTGCTTCAATGATAAAGCCATGAAAACAGTGAATGTATTGTGCAGGGCTTCCCTGGCCAGTGGAGCTGCAAGTAGAGAAGAACAAACTTGCTGTGTCTTACACAGCAGAGATGAGCAAGAAAAAGACATGGCTAAGTCTTGAAAGACTTAAATGAAAAACCTCTCCAAACATATTTATTCTTTAAAAAGTGGAAATTCCCATTTGTTTTAAATTATTATTTAAAAAATTATGAGAGATCAGGGACCATTCATGTTCTAATGAAGCTTTTCTGTGAAGAAAAAAAAAAATTGTTTTTTACCAGAAGATACTGGTATTTTATACAGTTAAATATGAGTACTTTCACTGGTTTAATCCTTAACCAGGAATCTGTGTAGGTATTGGGATTAGTTTACCGGGTAAGCTAAATGAACTGCTCTCCCTCCCCTCAGCATTTTCTAACAACTGCAGGTTATACAGACAAATGTGCTTTCTGTAGCCTATATGATTTCTACAACTGATGTTGTACGACACATCTGCAGGGTTCCTAATGAAAGGGGAATATAAATTTGTCTGTCATTGACAACAATAATTCCCTTTGGATGGTGCTAAACCTTCCTTGCCTATGGGTAACTCCTGTCTAGCTTCTAAGGATGCTCCAGAATGCTTTAACTCTAAAAACCACCAGGTTGTACCAAATCCTGAGTGGATTTGAAGTGCTTCATGAGGAAACCACATTCTTCCCAGCTACCAAGCTCACACTCCTGAATGAACCTGTATGTAAGATTCCTGGGGAGCAAATCTGCTTTGGGCTAGTGAATATTCAGAGATGAGATCTTGAGATGGCATTCAAAATGGTGCAGCTTGCTTAAGTCTAGAAGAAGGAAGACTTTTTTGCACCGTTCTGTGATGTGGAAGGAAGGGTAAATGGTCATTGAAGAAGGTCCGGTGCTTGAAAAACTGATTTTACTCAGGTGCTTGTACTGTGGTTATGCCGTACTGCTGGCATGCCTGATATGAAGGTGCTTTTGGCATCCTGGTGATCCTAAGGAGAGGAGCTCAGAGGCTGCACAGGGGTCTGTAATGAGCTTTGGCAGCCTGGACATAGCCTTTGTGGTGCTACTTTCTGCAGATAGTTGTGAAATGACCTTTTTTAATCCATAAACATAAAAAGATAAATGGCTTCAGTTAAAACCAGCTGGAGGTAGGCATTGGAAATGGCACTACATGAGATATCAGGGGGGAGGGAATGAGGAAACTAAATTCTAGATGGATCTCTGTAGGATGTTTGTTCTTATTTCTATATCCCTGGGTATGGCATTCTGTTTCAATCACAGTAGTAAACAGTAAAATCAGAGGAGATGTGACTGAGATCTCTGTGCTCATCCTGCCTGGTCAATACCATTCTGACAGTTAAATTTCTGGAGAGAAATTTTCAATCTTTTTACCAAGTGCGATATACATCCAAATCCAGCCTTCCCTTATGTTCTATTGAGAAGAGATCAGGTGGAGGAAACCCATGTTCCTCTTGCATCTAAAATAATCTGGGTTGAAACAGAAAAGGTTCTGCCAGCCTCAACTGCTAAACTACCTATGGATTGAGAACTGATCCAGACAGTGTCACGTACAACCAGTTGGCTCTGACACTTCTGCTAACCAGAGTATTTTCTTCCTTAAGACGCACTAGACTGATACCTCTTTTGAAGTGCTCCAGTACGTCCCCCTGTGCTGACCAGGTTCCTGGAGAGGTTTTGTCCTCAAGTCCCTTAAACATCAGAGATTTTCAATGGCAAATGAGTGATGATTAGGCATTACCCCTACAGGATAAAGACACTGAGCCCACGGGGATGTCCTGGCTAAAAGACTTCGGTTCTTGAGAGTGATGCATGGGATCTTGCAGCAAGGATGGATTATCCAAGGGTGATACAGCCAGAGGGGTCATCACACCAACAGTTGCTTTTTCTTTCTAATGGTAGAGGAAGCAAAAATGAGCAACTGTGAGGTGTGAGAGTAACATTCCTGTTTTACAATGGTGGTTTGAATAGGTGAAAAAGCAACATTTCTCCTTAAGCTCATTTTAGAGCTGTTATGCGATTATAGACGAAGCTGGGGAAACTTCAAATAGGTAAACAGGAGAAGAAAGTGCCCAAATGGCAAACATCTGTCTTCATCTATCTCTGCCTGTCTGTGCTTGAAGTCTTGATAGCTGGACTCAGGGAAGAACATTTAACTCAGTGGATAACAAAGTACAAACAAGTATTCCTCACAGCACTCCTTTTGAAACAGCAATTATTGTCCCAAATCACAAATATTGGAGCTACAGCAGAGAAATTAAAATCATTCAGCGAGCAGAATCAGTGTCTGAGCTGGGACCAGGATCTTGGCTTTCCAAACTCCTTTTTGGCTCTCTAGTCACCGAGGACTGTAAAGAATAAAATACGAAGGCATACCTACAACAACATGCAGTTTCACTGATCGTTTCCAAAGCAATCGTGCCCCACAGCTCCTGAACATAAAAAATCCCTAACCTCTCTACCCCACCCCAAAACAAAGAATAATTTTTTGTGTCCGTGTAACCACATCAGCGTCCCCTTTCGCCCCCCGAGTACCTGCCCAGCTAACAGCCGAGCGCCGCGCCGTGCCCCCGCGGCTCTTCATCAGAGGGGAGACATGGCAACGGTGCAGCCCGGGGATGCACAGCGACACGGCTGCGGAGCGCACAGGGGTAGGGAATAAAAAAAAATTCCCTCTCGGCCCCCGCGGGGCGTCTGTGCCCGCACCTGTGCCCGGCCCGCCCCGCCCGGAGCGGCCGGACCTACGCCCCGCCCGGAGCGGCCGCGCCCCGCAGAGGGGCTGCCCCGGCGGCGGGGG